>PVIJ01003336.1:68700-91919 GCA_004024925.1 Scalopus aquaticus | reverse complement strand
TTGACACTCTGCTCCAGGTGCCTCCTCCAGGTCTCCTTCTTTCTCTCCACCCTTCCTTCCTTCCTTCTCCCAGTCTCCTCTCCAGCTTCTCCCTCCTCCTTGCTCAGCTCCACCCTTCCTTGGTGGGGCAGAGAACCTGGAACCTCCCCTTTCCTTGGGGACCACACTGTTAGAGGACAACAGTGGAGATCTCATATTTTTTGATATCCAAACTTGCTACAAAGGTACAATAAGCAAGACAATATAAAACTCGCACATGGATAGACAGATCAATGAAACAGAATTGAGAATACAGAAAATAAACTTCACATTACATCAACTGATTTTTCACAAAAGTGCCAAGACCACTTAAAATGGAAAGAACAGTCCTTTAAAACAGATGGTGTGATGAGGAGAAATACCAGGGTGAGGCTGGAAGCATGGGAGTGAAAGAATTTACCAGAGACATTGTGGAGAACAGAAAAGGCAGATTTGTTGAAACAGACTTGTAGAGTAAATGAAGTTATCAGGTGTTTTATTAGGCCCTCCTGTCATTAGCCTCTGTGGATAGCACCTGTGGTCTTACACGTGCACTTGTAATTGTGGACACCTGGACCCAGAGAGCATGGGGCATGCACATCTATAAATGGGGACACCTGTGCCAAGAGGTGAGGCGATAAAGGGCAGGAGAGGTGGATATTCACATTACGATATGCCGAAACTGCTGTTGGGCCTTACTTTATGCCATACACAAAAATTAACTAAAATTGGGTTAGAGATGTGAATGAAAGAGCTAAAACTTTATATAGAAAATGAGAGTGTAATCTTTATGAGTTTGTGTTAAACAATACTTTTTCAATTCCTTAAAAAAATTAAACACAGTTACCATATGAATTAGCAATTCCACCTCTAGATGTGCACCTAAAATACATGTCTGAAAGGATGTGTCCAAACAGAAATCCTTACACCAATTTTCATAGCAACGTTATTCTTAATAGACCAAAAGTGAAAACAACCTAAATGTCCATCAACTAATAAATGAATAAAGAAATACGCTACAGGGTTTCTGTTACAGGTCAGGGTAAGGGACACCCCAGAATCCTCAAACCTGCCTGCTCTTAATAGGTTCTGCCATCTGCCTCAAGACAAAATGGTTTATTGAAGGTTTTTTTTTTTTTTATGAGAACTGATTTAACCATTTTGTTAGATCATTCTAACATCTCTGTGACCTCAATTTTGCTGTCTATTGGTTGTCTTTTTCTTACCCAGTTTGACAATTCCCCTGGTTCTTGGTATGAAGCAATAGTGTAACAGGGTGGTTCCCAGGAAAAAGGGAGTGTTCCAGGTTTCCTGACCCACCCAAGGGAGGGTGGAGCTGAGCAGGGGAAGCTGGAGAGAGAGAAGAGACAGGAGAAGGAAGAAAGCAGGTTGGAGAGCCAGAAGAGACACATGGAGTGGAAAGACATATAAAGAAGCTGCATTTGTCTGGATTGATGAAACAGATGTGGGTGAGAGATCCGTGGGGAGGTTAACTAACAATGCAACATTGATCTGGATTTTGATTTTGTTCTTTTCCTCAGAGATTTGTCTAGCCGTTTCTGACTCTTTTCTATGGATCCCTGCCAAAAGGTATTTTAGTTCCTCCCAGAATTGTGGCTGTTCCTGACTCTTTTCTATGGGTCCCTGCCAAAAGGTGCTGTAGACTTGTGGCAGGCTTTCGGGACTTGCTTTGGGCCAACCCCATCTGGGTGGACTTTTACCCATGAAGAGTTGGGTAACTTTGGTTGCTTTAGAAACTATAATCTTTGTCTCTTTTGTATTGTACACTGATTGTATTAAAGTTTGTTTTTGTTTCCACTTACGGTCTTGTATGTTTTGTATTGATGTGGTGGATGGCAGAACTTATTTTGAGCGGGCAGGTTTGGGGATTCCAGAGGTGCCCCTCTCCCTGCCCTGTAACGGCAGGGTTTATTCCTGGAATACAAAAATGAGTCAACATATACAAATCATTCCATACAATATACCTCATTAAGAGACTGAGGACAAAAACCGCATGATCATCCCAGTTGATGTAGAAAACACCTTTTTCAATCATCAACACCCTTCCTGGAATAAAGTCTGAGAAGAGTCACCAACTAAAACTATCTTTTATACGCTGCCTGCCTGGCTTTATTTAAAATAAAATCCTTCTTTACCCTGAAATCGTTTTTGTTATATTGCAAGTACTTGTTCCTTGATGGAAGGTTGAACTTCAGTGCACCGGGCTCTTGACTTCTTTGTGGTTTTTGATGACACTTCCCACACTCTGCAATAACCCACTGTTCAACAGGGAGAGGGAAAACAGATCAAGTACAACCTTTGCATGAAATGGTCCAGGAAGTTCTCTACTCTGAGTCCTTTCATCCTTAAAACAAGGGTTGCTCACCTTTACAATTGGAATTGGTTGTGTGTGCGCATGCAAATACAGGGCACTCCACCCAGAGCGCTCAGTACATCTCCCTCTGCTGCCACCCCTGACTCCCCACCCTTCTTCCACAACAATCTCCCCATAGTCAGGCCTTCCCCTCTCCCCTAATGATACAGAAACCAGAAGGAATTAAGTTGAAACATGTGTAATTAGCAGGTTGTTGACTTTAAACATTAATAGTTTCTCTGAATATTAGTAGATTTGCCACTTTTATTGTCAGCAGGCAGACTGAGGGGTGTCCTGGTGCCAGGGCCAAGAGAGCCCAAGGGGGTCTAGAGGCCTGCCCCACCAGGGCAGCACAGGGCTGCTACTGACTGAGACGCTGGGCCAGGCCGGTGGACAGAAACCTCTGTTGCTACCTGTGTATCTCCTGCTGCTCATATTAAAGTCTTGTTCCTGCTCCCCACATGGGAACTTCATAAATTGTTTCCTTGTCTGCCACCATCAAGAAAGCAAGCTTGTAGCTGAAGCCCTACAGTGTTATTTAAATTAAAATCAGTGAGCACTAAATAAAACAAAAACTCAGTTCTGATGGAGGCATCATGAGACGATAAACTGACGGTGGGGGTAGAAATGATTATCATCATTAAACCAACTATAGAAATGACAACTGCTTAGTCCTGGCCCCAGATGGGGATGTTGGAATTGTCAGTCATTACACCGGACTGCTGCAGAAAATATAGGCACAGACCAGAGGTTAGGATCTGGTGATAGAGGACCATTCCAGAGAATCACTGGTCCTTACAAATTAACCCAGTTACACCCTAGAAGTGATTAATAATAGATAACAATTTCACAAAAGAATGAATCCCCACCCCCACCCCCACCCCTCAAAGGAACACAGTGTCAGAACAACTGCCTTGCCTTGGCAAAATCCCGTTAAAGTTCCAAGACTGTTCTCCAGTTTCTGTTACAGGGCAGGGTAAGGGGCACCCCAGAATCCCTAAACTTCCCTGCTTTAAATACTTTCTGCCATCCACCTCAAGACAAAACATACTCTAATGAATAAGACCTTTAATGGAAAGAACTTTAAAACAATTATTGAGCAATAAAGGAAAGACAAAGAATAGAGTTTCCAAACTAAGCACCCAAGGTTACCCATCCCCTCCTGGGTAAATGTCCAGCCAAACAGTGTTGGCCTAAAGCAGGGCTGCTGAGGCCTGAAAGCTGCCACAAGTCTAAGGCAACCTCTGGTAGGAACCCATAGGAAAGGGGAAGAAATGGCTAGATAAGTCTGGAAGAAGAAAAGCAAAATCAAAATCAACATAAAGGAAGCCACTGTTAACATCCCCACGGGTCTCTCACCCACTTCTGTTTCAACCAGTCCAAGACGAGGGAGCAAGCACAGTTTCTTCCCTTGCCTCCTGCTCCATGTGCCTCCTCCAGGTCTCCTTCTTGCCCTCCGTACTTCTTTCTCCATTCTCCTCTCCAGCTTCTTCTCCTCCCTGCTCAGCTCCACCCTTCCTTGGGTGGGGCAAGGAACCTGGAACCTCCCTTTTCCAGAGTAACACCCTGTTACATTTCTATGTGGGTGTCTCTTTCATCAAACCAGCTCCTTTCAAAAGCAGCAGCAGCTCTCTGCCCACCCTTGTCTATTCAGTTACATTTTTCCTTTTCCTAATAAACGTGTCCTTTAAAAATGTTGCTTTTGATTGTTTGAATATGTAAACCTAAAAATTCTCCATGTGCTGCCAAAACTTTTCTCATAGAGGTAACACAAGAACTCCACTCAACGAACCCCATAATTTCAACAGAACGCCATCAGTTTCTGAGTCAAAGTAGCCACAAATCACTGCTCAGTAGCGACATGTGGCTTGTAGTAATTTTCTATCCTGATAGAAATTTCTACTGGACAATGTGCTGTTTTAAAATTTCATTAATAAGTCTCTTTAATAGGGCACATTTGCTCATACTTGTTTATCCAAATATCTTTCCCTGCCTTCTCTCTTTTTCAAATATCTTCTCAAATGTAGGGAATTCTGGGTTGAATGCTTACATTTACATAAAACTTGGGAAGGGCTGGTGCTTCTGTTTGGATGGCTTAAAATCTCAAGGGCCATCTGTTGGAGTATCATTTAATAAAATTAAAACTTAGTCTCTGCACTTTGCTCAGCTGAACAATGCTGGGAAACACAAAATAGGTAAGAAAGGAAACCAACAGAGTTTGCCAAGGAAACCTGGCAATGGTCCACATAACCATTAGGGGCTATCAAGAACTGCAGGCAAACAGAACCCAGCAGGACCCCTCCTGTGAGAAAGGATCCCCTACACCTGATGTCCCAGCAGAGAACAACTGGCAGAGACGGAGTCTCCCCATCACGGAAAGCCCACCAAAACAGGTTATAAAAGGGAGCCCAAATCCTTCTTGGTGCACAGATTTCTCCCATGTCACCTGCTGCTTCTCTTAGCAGTGTCTAGTGCCAGCACGCAGAAGGCAGGTTCACTGTCAATTCAGGCAGATGGATAAAGATAGTCTCAGAGCCCTTGGTGGATTTTTCAAGCTTTAATGTTCTCAAGGACCCAGGGGCACAGGAGCACCAGGCAGGGAGGCTGGCATGCAAGGAGGCAGGCGTGAGCCACGCAAGGGGGCTGGGAGGCAGTGTTGTGCCTGCAAGATGGCACAGGGCACCAGCTTCCCTGTGATTCAGGAAGATGGGTCAAGGAGGACTCCTGGAGCCCTCAGTGGCTTTTTAAGGCTTTTAATTATTTTCTTGCAGTGAGGCAACCAGGAACAGGGCAGGCAAGCTGGGGCCCAGGGGCCAGGAGGCTGGCAGACCTCCTAGTCCCCGGCAAATCTTCACTTTCTCTGGGCTCTCTGCTGCTGCTGCTGCTGCTTCTGCTTCCACTTCTGTCACGCTCTTCTTGCTTCTGTGACGCCACCCTTAGATGGCATCTCTCCAGGCCCAGGTGCACCCACTTATGCACGCACAAGCCACCACGAGGCACACGTACAAGACCGCAGGTGTCCATCATTAAATCTAATGGCGGGAGGGCAGAAAATCCTGACCACTCTTTCACTTACCCTAGAGGCAGGCAGGCATCTGAGTCCCCAAGCCCCTGTGAATCTTCGCAGTTTCTCTGGTCTCTCTCTGGACATCTCTCTGGCATTCTCTTGTGTCATCTGGGGTCTTGCCTCAGAGTGCTCCTCTTCACCATAGTCCAGTCTCAGAGTGACACCACTGTTATAGCCCCTTGTGCCTTGGCACAGATGTCTCTACTTACATAGGTTTGCACCCCTTGCTCTCTGGGTGCAGGTGTCCACAATTATAGGTACATGTGCAAGACCTCGTGTCCTATCCACAGAGGCTATAATGGCAGGAGAGTGTTAAAAAGCCTGATAATTTCATTCATCCTACAAATGATTTCAATAAATCTGCATTTTCTGTATTCTACTCAGTCTCTGGTGAATTTTTTCACCCCTAAACCTCCAGCCCTACCCTGTATTTCTCCCCATTATACCATCTACTTCCTGTATGTAGCCCCACATGTTCTACTCCCTTAACTTTTTTCTGATGTAGAGAATCACACCAGTTACTGCCTTTACTTCCCTAAAGCTATCCTGATGAATATAAAGGTCCAATTGTTTCCAGCATGGGGGTGAAACGAAAATTGACAATTTCAGTTTCCCCATGAGACGAAAATACTTGGATCAACTGCTTATTTTGAAGGGAAAAAAATCATTTCAATTTCCAGTTCAGCTTACATAGACATATTACATAAGGATGAGATTACCAAAGAATCAACTGACTCAGCCAAAGCAGTAAATAGCATTTACTGTGGGGTGTGCAAAGCCATTAAATGAATTGGTTAACTTTTTAATTAGAAAAATAGATGAATGTATATTTCACACATATGATTGTATGCATATAATTATTGTTAAACTGGGACTATTACTTTGAATTCATTCTCTTAAAATATTCCTTCCAAACTGGTTTCTAAATTGGGCAGGTAATGATGCAACAATTGCTTCTAGTAGAAGCCATGAGAAAAACCTGCTCATGTGTGATGTAGGGAAGACTGGATATATGAAACTAGATTGAGTTTCAGGAAAAAAGCAGTATTTTTCTGCAAAACAGTAAGCATAGGTTGTTTCTGAGGATCATGTAAAATAATCAAATAGATAATAAACAGCAGGGCATAATATTGGGTTAGCAAAATGTCCCGAAAGGGCAACTGAGGAGAATAGACAACCCCTTGTCACCAGGGAGGCAAAACGCTAACAGGGCAGTCCCCAGGGAAAAGGGAGGTTCTAGGTTCCCTGCCCCACCATAAAGAAGGCTGGAGCCTGGCAGGGAGGAGAAGCTAGAAGGAAGGGGAGCAAGAAGAAGACCTGGAGGAGGCACGTGGAGCAGAGACACGTGAAGAAGCTGAGCTTGCTTCTCAGTCTTGGACTTGTACCAGGAGTTTGGGGGACATGAAAGGGGTCTCTTGAAAGAGACAGAGACATGGATGAGAGACCAGTGGGGAGGCAGACAACCGCAGCCTTTATCTTGACTTGGGTTTTGATTTTGTTTTTTTTTGCCTTCCAGACTCTCTTGGCCTTTTGTTGCCCTTTCCTATGGGTCCCCACCAGAAGGTGCCTTAGACTAGTGGCAAGTTTGGGGGCCTCAGAAGTTCTGCTTTGGGCCAACCCTGTTAGGTTGGACATTTACCCATGAGTGGATGGGTAACTTTGGGTGCTTCATTCGAAAGCATTTAAACTGTATTATTTCTCTTCTCTCTACCACACACTAATTGTATTAAAGTTCCTTTCTATTAAAGGTCTTATACACTAGAGTATGTTTGTCTTAATTTGGTGGATGGCAGAACCTGTTTAGAGTGGGCAGATTTGGGGGTCCCGGGATGCCCCTCATCATGTCTTGTAGAAAACCACTAGGTGGCTACTAATAGAGTGGTGCATGCACTGGCTGGGACATGTCCCCGGGCGATTGGGTATGGAGTAGCCTATGAACCTTGACCTTAAGAGAGTCTAGCCTCAAATCACAACATCTGGAAGATGCAACCAGCATGTGATCAAGAATTCCTGGCCAACAACAGCAAATTTGCTTCCTGGCTAATCTGAGAGAAAGTCTTTCATTGTAGGTGAAGCCAATTATTAAATCTCTTTGAAGGTACAGGGATAAGTATTGCTATTGTTAGGCTCAGAGTAGACATTTTTTTAAATTTTTATTTATTTATGATGGGGGCCTCACAAGGCCAGAAACTGGAGGTGTGGGGGTGGAAATGATTAACATAGTCATGACACCAGCTATAGAAATGAAAAATTCCCAGGGCCCTGCTGAACTGCTAAGAAAAATGTCCTTAGGCTCAGACCAGCAGGGGTAATATTGATACCAAGGTTGAGGGCCATTAGAGAATCACCTGTTCTTACAAATTAACCCAGTCACACCATAGAAGTGATTGATTTGACAATAGATAACCATTTCATGAAGAAATGAACTCCTTCCCTCAAAAGGAACACTGTATTAGAATGATTTCTGCCCTGACAAACATAGCTCTCATGCTAAGACTGCCCACCTGAGTCTATGCAGGCATTTTTTTTTGTCAAATCTTTTCCTTTCAAGAGCTGCAGCTCAGGCCTCCTAGGTGGCGCACTGGGTTAAGCACAGCGCTGTGGAGCTGTCCGCAGCTGCGGCATGAGTTCCGTGCCCAGCCAAGGAGCTCGCCTGTTGCACCCCTCAGCAGTGTATTTCGGTCCATCTGCCTGTTCTGGTCCCCACTCTGTCTCTGGTGAACCCTCTCACCGCCCCACACTTCTGGCCTGCACCCCAGCTTGTATGCATAAATAAATATTTTTTTTTTTAAGCTGCAGCTCTCTGCCCTCCTTTCTCCTTTTTCTTTCTTTCTTTCTTTTTTTTTTTTTAAGATTTATTTATACATAGAAGCTGGGATACAGGCCAGAGGCATGGGGAGGCGAGAGGGTTCACCAGAGACAGAGTGGGGAGCAGAACAGGCAGATCAGAAATACACTGCTGAGGGGAGCAGCGGGTGAGGCAGGAGAGGTCTGCCGCACCATGTGGGAATCTCCCCCGCTGGGTGTCAAACTCGCAGTGCGACAGATCCACAGCACAGTGCTCAACCGCTGCGCCACCAGGGAGGCCCTCCTTTTTCTAATAAACATCCTTTTTCTAATAAACCTCTCCTTTTAAAAATGCAATCTTCACCTGCCTGTGTCTTTGCAAATATCTTTTTCTCCTAGGTAAACTTGTCATGTGCCACTGAAAGGGGAACTCTGCTGAAACTTTTCTCAGAGGACCCTGAACCCTACATCTCATAACATCTACATCACCTATAATGTCAGCAAAGTAGAAATACTAAAAAGAATAAAACTGAATGTAAACCACATTATCAGTGACTTTGTAATTGTTTGGGTATAAGTGGTGTAGTGGGCAGAAATTCTGAAGTGAGGCTGGAGGCATGGGGGTAAAAGAACTCACCGGACAGAGTGGAGAACAGAAAAGTTGGATTTATTGAAATACCCTGCTAAAAGAAGCACCTGGCAAGATGGGAGAAGTCTGCACACCAAGGATTTGAGGTTTTGGGGGTCCCTTTTATAACCTGTTTTGGTAGTCTTTTCACCATTGGGAGAGTCAGTCTCTGCCAGTTGTTCTCTACTGGGGGTGGGGGGTGGGCCTGCTGAGTTCTGTTTGTCCAGAATTCTTGATAGCTCCTATTGGTAATGTGGACCGTGGCCAGGTTCCCTTGGCAATTCTATTGGTTCTTTCTTATCTATTTTGCATCTCCCTGCATTGTTCAGCTGAGCAAAGTGTAGAGACTAAATTTGAATTTTCTTAAATGATACCCCAACGAGGGGCATAAACATTTTTATAATCTTATAATTTTAGTGATTTCCTTTTTAGACTGTATGATGGCATGGAAGTGATATGCATTCAGTAGAAAACATACTTTGAATTTTGAAATTAGGGCATTCTGTTTTGCACTTTCATACAGTATTTAATAAGTTATGTGAGATCTATAATTATAAAATATATTTTAAAATCCATTTTAATAAAATGGATTATAAATAATTATGAAATCCATTATTATAAAATAGGCATTGTGTTCAATGATTTTGCCCAACTGTGGGTTAATATAATAAGTGTTCTGAGCACGCTTAAGCTAGACTAAGCTATGAGGTTTGATAAATTAGGTGTATTAAATGCATTTTCAATTTATAGTATTTTGACTTATGAAGGATTTATCAGGATGTGTAGTCCATCATAAGCTAATGAATATCTATACTAAGACATGGTATTACCCTGTAAGAAGTGACTTAGACATGCTTGTAGAGTCTGAAGGGAGAGGAAAGGATTAGCTGGCATGATATTTCAATTCCTTGCCAACTAGAAATCTCTTACGATTCTGAGAATGGGAATCATTGTTTTAATAATAAAACTTGATTTTCTGAACTTGTTTGTTAGACCAGTGTTTATACTTTCATACTCTCAAAATGTGGTGTAGGTGTACATAACTTTAGGTAGCCCAAAAAATTCCCAACTGAACTAGTAAGTTATTTTCAATCTGCACAAAATTATTAATGTCCTAACCCTTGTGAATATGCTGGTACACACACACACACACACAAAATCCAACTGTTTGTATGTAAATTGTTTTATCACTTTCTCATTATTTCTTTTTTTTTTTTAAAGATTTATTTATTTATGCATACACGCTGGGGTACAGGCCAGAGGTGTGGGGAAGCGAGAGAGTTCACCAGAGACAGAGTGGGGAGCAGGACAGGCAGATCGATGGAAATACACTGCTGAGGGGAGCAGCGAGCGAGGCAGGAGAGGTCTGCCGAGCCATGTGGGAATCTCCCTGGCCGGGCATCGAACTCGCATTGCCGCTGCCGACAGCTCCACAGCTCAGCGCTTAACTGCTGTACCACCAAGGAGGGCCTCATTCTTTCTTTTAACATGAATCACTAGGGAAACGGGAAGGAGCCAGAGTGTATTTAAGGTGTCAACGATATCTTTAAAAATTTTAGTACACAGGGGCCTCCCTGGTTAAGTCTCAGCACTAGGAAGCTATCCACAGCCACTGCAGCATGAATTTGATCCCCGGCCAGGCTGCTTCCCACATGGCACAGCAGACCTCTCCTGCCTCGCCCACTGCTCTCCTCAGCAGTGTACTTCAGTAGATCTACCTGTTCTGCTTCCCACTCTGTCTCTGGTGAATCTTCTCACCACCCTGCACCCCAGTTCTTGTATACATAAATAAATCTTTTGAAAAATTTTAGAACATAAATTGCAAAGCAATAGGTTAGCAACCAAAAAGACATATTTTCCTTTAACACATGTCCATTTCATCCCCCGTCTGAAGAATAGTTTGATAATTTAGTTGCATTGTCAGAGCTAATTAATAATAGATAAAAAATGCTTCAATCATATTTGTCTTCTTTTAGGACGAGGGCCATGAACTTCATATTTCCTTAAAAATCCACTGAAAGTAAATGTTCTTTTTATCAAATGTTTTATATAAAAAACTGTGGGAAAAAAAGGTTCTTAGAGTGTGGCCTTTCTAGAAAGACAGAACACAAATATCCCAATATGCTATGACAGGTTTACTTCATTAGGGAATAAAGTGAATCCTAAATTCTAATCCCAACAATTAATGTCAATTATATGCTATTTTTTTAAAACATAAAACTTGGGGATTATTATCTTTTATTTCATAGAAGGATGTTATTGACAACTAAAACCTCTAAATTTAATTATTGCTCCAGTAACCCAACTCTCTGGGGGGAATCCAATTTTGTGTATATGGTAAACATTCAATAAATGACTCACTGGTTATTCAATTATTCTTCTCTTGCAAAAGTTTAAATATTTACTTTCATAGGCATTGTAGCTTATAATCAGTAA
Organism: Scalopus aquaticus; assembly: GCA_004024925.1. Lineage (NCBI taxonomy): Eukaryota > Metazoa > Chordata > Mammalia > Eulipotyphla > Talpidae > Scalopus > Scalopus aquaticus. Next base: position 80,609 of record PVIJ01003336.1, on the reverse strand, counting down.
ATATTTACCTGCTTTGTGTTTTACTTTGTGTCTGAGATTTTACATACCAGTATATAACACTATTGTTCTGTTTATATACCATCATAAAGAATGTTTATAGATTATATTCGCTCTACATTCAGTGTGGATAAAGTAACACACCCACCACTACAGAAAGTATACATTTGTACATTTTTTAATATTTTAGGGGAAAACAATATAATTTCATAGTTCTTATATCATTCAACTCTCTTAAAAATATTTTCCTAATTAATTCAAAAATTACTTTATTAACAAATAAGCAGGAAAGTTTACAAATCAGTAAGGGAAAGTGGATAATGCATCACTTCAATTTGGTGCAAATATTTCCTCTTCCCTTTAGAGCAGAGAACAAAATGTAGTGGATTTCACATCTATAAATATGTAAAATTCCAGCTACCAAAGTGATGAATTCTTTTGGAACATAAGATGATCACTGGTTAAAGTTGCAGTAATTTTATGTTTATACTCAATTATGCATTAAATAGAAACCATATTTTCCTGTTGAATCCTTCCCCAGCCTATCTAAGCATTTGGTGAAAATGTATGTATTTCATTCACCAAGGTAAGTCTTTTATATACTACTGTATTGAGAACCCAAACATCTTCATTATTCATTTAGGTAAACATCAATATAGATACAATGCTGCGGTAGATGAAATTTAAGGTCCCCATAATCTCAACAAGGGTTCAAGTCCTTCCCCTTTAATGTAGGCAGGACCTATGAGTTGCTTCTAACCAACAGAATATGGAGAAGGCAATGGATGTCACGTTTATGTTCACATAAGATTTTATAAGTCTTCCTAGCAGATTTACTCTAAAGTCTCTCTCTCCTTTGCTAGTTTTGAAGAAGCAAACTTTCATAAATCCTCTAGTAATATGAAACTAAACGCTGTTCATCACCATGAGAATGTGAAGAAAAATCCTTCCCCCTAGCTGATTCTTCAGATGAGAACACAGCGCTGGTTGACCCTTGCTGGCAGCCTTGTAAAAGAGCCAAAGAAACCAGGCCCAGTTGGCCCACAAAAACTGCAAGATAATAGATGTGTGTTGTAGTAAGCCACTGTATTTCTGGCAATTTGTTACACCTTATAGAAAACTCATATGAAACTGTAAGAAAAAGATTTTTGGAGAAAAGACAATATAGGGGAAATCTTTTCTATTCTTTAAAAAAGACACAGAAAAGTAGGTACACTTCAAGGCTAAATGTACATAGTTCCAACTGGTCCTGCTGTGCTCAAAGTATGTAATCTAATCAACACGTGGCAGGTAGGATATGAATCGTGCCACATAGTTTTTAAAAAACTTGGGTATTAAATGCAAATGATGACTCCCTGCATTTACCTAATGATAACCACAAAAGTAGTTAACCAAGTTAACTAATTCTCATAGTTAATGAGTTCTTTGTTCTCCTAGTATGTGAATATGCCCCAATATAAACTAGCTGATATGTGGTGTTTTATTGGAAACTGACCCCACGATCCTAAAATCTTGACTCAAATTCAAACTAAGTTCAGATTATATAACCTCCATCTTCCCAAGGTTTAAGTACCCCTCAACCCTGCGCCCCCACTGATATTCCAAACAGTGACTAGAGGAGGTGATAATTCAGGGAATATTTTTGCCTAAATCAGTTCAAAATTTAGAAAGGGAGAACTTCCACTGAAAATGTAACTTTTTCCCTAAGGAATAAAAAAAAAGTCATAGGACTAGAAAAATACTGAATTAATAACCCATATTTAACAGAAAAAAAAAATTTAGGATTATATTTCATTCAGATGAAAAGGATAAAGCATGTATTTGCAGTGCTAAGCATAAAGTTCATAACTGGGGGCACAAGTTTAGTTAGAAAGTGTACAATTTTGTGAGTCAGGCTATTATTATAATTTACAAAGACTAAAATGACAAATTACAAAGACAAAAGAGCAAATTACTATAGATCGGAATCCTTTACACATTTTGCTACCTATCAATTTTCTATTCCATTACTGAACTCAGTACCAGAATTTCATAGCTGACATTCAGTACTTAGTTTATTACTAAAATGTATCTAAATTGATTTAAAAGATACAAATAATAAAAAAAAGCATTTTCTCCAGGTTTCTAATGCATTTTTGGTTATTGGGCTCTGGTACACAGGAAGAGGCAAACCCTGCTGAAGCCCCCTGAGGAGCACATCCTGGTTTGCCAATGTCAGCTTGGAAGTGATAAAGGACCACAGCCAATCTTCCATGTAACACAAAGCATTAGAGTCCAACTTTGACTTTCATAAAATTCTGTGTTGCGTTTTAAAGAACAGGGCCACAGCTCAAACTGCTCTCATCTAAAACCAGTCATTATGCAAAATATATTTCAATTTTAGATCTGTGAGAAACTTCTAAGTAGTGTTTCATGAGCACGCCGAAGACCTGGTCCTATAGACAAAAGAGCACTGAGCAGAGCCTCCCAGGATGGAGGCTGATGCTGGTCAAAATGTGGCTGGTGGTGCTCCACACCCATCACCTCCTGTCCCGGTGGTCAAGCGAAGACCCTGCTGGGCAAGAAAGTCCCATCCTCACAACAAGTGCCCCACAACAGCCGATCAGAAGAAGTACTCTTTCTGGCTTTCATTGGCGGCACTTTGCAGGTTAAGCTCACTTTTCAGAGCAGTCTCAGCATTGTCTCCATTTTGGGGGATATTTGACTCATTTTTTTGGTATAACCATCTCTGTTGATAAATGCGTATAGCTATGGCAATGAAGCAGAGCAAGATAAATATCACAACTGCTATAACACCTAGAAAGAGAAGGGGAAAATATAGTCAACATTTGAACTGTAAATGTCAGCCTACCCAAAAATCTGTCCTAGCATCATTTATATCATATATCAATGTCATATATGTCAGGAAATCTGAAACCAAGTGGTATTACAACATTAGGTTAACTTCTAAGTCAATATAACATTTATATATAACAGTTTTATGCCTTCATCCTAAAGACATATCATGACTGGATTTCAGTTGAACCTTCACACTTAGATTTGGAAACACAATGTGGCCCACATTTCATTTTAATGAGCAAGTAGGTATTAATTATTTTAGAAGTATAGACTATGTAGTCTGATCATACAATAATTAACTGCTTATGTATAAGCATTTTAATGAAAATCTGATTAAATTTTGATGCTAACATGATTTTGAATTACTGTTTGTATTATAGATCTTCTATTTCTAAGAGGCCAACAAAGTCTTAAGTGTTCTCTGCCCCGGGGGGCCAGATCCTGTGTGATTCTCTTCTATTGCTTATATGTGGGACCTTGACTTGCTTCCAGTCAATAAAACACAAAAAAGATGATGCACTCTACCTGATTATGTGTACATGACTGCATAGGATTTTAGTGCCTGTCTTACTAGAATCTCTTTCTGCTGGCTGTGAGGTGCTAAGGAGTCATGGTGGAAAACTCCACACGACTGGGAACTGTAGGCAGCATCTAGGCATGCAGGGCAGCCTCCAGGGGCCACTGCAACTCCAGAAGCTCTCATTTCTACAGCTGCATGACATTGAATGCTGCCAACAACCACCCAAGTGAGGAAGTAGATCCTTCTCCAGTGGAATGAGACCCCAGCTCTCACTGACACCTTGAATTCAGCAATCTAAGACTCAGGGCAAAGGACCCAGTTAAAGGGTTCCAAATTTCTGACCTACAGAGACATTGAGATTGCAAGTGTGAGTTGGGTTAATCCGTTTAAGAGGGGATAACTTGCCATGTAGCAATAGATAACTAATACACCATAATATTAGAAATCTGCAGAAATAATGATGACCTTCAATTACATGGAAAAAGTTGGTTATTCTAAATGTTTTTAAAAACTGAAAACATGAGTTAGGCTAGTGGTTCTCAACATTGATCACACAGCATAGAATGACTCAAAATCTCCTGGAGGGAGGCTGAGACATCAGCATTGTTTTAGAAGCGCTCAGATTATTTAAACACATCATTATTTCAAAGCACCAGTGTTGAAACTGTCAAGTTAGACCATAAAAGTTATCAGTAAACAGTGAATGTTTAATCTATACCAAAACAAAGAGGTAAAGAAAAGCATTCACTAGCCAATACACTTTTATGGTGATTGACATGGGAATCAATATCTCCTGTTAGCAAAGTTAGAAAACATGTTACTGCCTACTTATGTGAATCAAAATATATATCATAAAAAGAGAGCTTTTCATTATACTCTGGGATAGGCATAAGCAAGTTTACCCAGCAAACTCAAAGCTTGGTTGGGTGCAAATGGTCATAGGTGTTCCTTAGCACATGTCATCAGGGACCCAGATTTCTCCTTAGCTGAGAGGAGGTAGCATATTTATTATTTTGTGACTATTTTTAAATATTTGTGGGTAGAATATTCATCATCAGCAATATACTTTACATCTAATTTAGGAATTTAAAAAAAGTTGACTTATATTTTTATGTTTAGTTTACAGGTATTTAAAAGGAGTTATTATATCCAATTAGACGGTGAGGGACCAGTAACTCAATAACAATGATAAAGTCACTTGATTATAAATCATTGTCACCATTACACATCTCAGATTTTATGTATGTGACGACTTTTAACTCTAGCTTGCTTGTTTTGTGAGGTGGTGGGGTCCTAAGTTGATATTTATCTCCACTCACTATCTGTAAAGATTGAAGATAAAGTGACTTCCATGACTTCCTATTGGCAACTCCAGTGTAAATATGTTTTTAAGAAGCACTCATGTTTGCCTGCCTCCCTATCTGCATATCTGTCTCTTCCTCTGCCCATCCATCTGCCTATCTGTAATACAGATCCCTTGGTAAGAAGCCTTCTGTGATATCTAGTTTCCAGGTTTAGTTAAAGGTAATTTTTCTTCCTTACAGTATTCCCTTAATTTGCCAGAGGTGAAAACAATGCAAAGTACAGGACACAGAGGAATCCAGCTATGTGGGGTCATCTTTTAAACAGATCAAATATTTAACATATGAGTGCAGTCTGATCAATTAGGCAAAAGGTTGAGAATTCTATAGTGAGTAACTGACAAAAATTCTACACCGAATAGCTGCCTGCACTGCACACACGGAAGACAGGCACAAGTGACCTGCAGGGACAGTAAACTGAGCTGTTGGGTCTCTGGCACTCTCTGTGATCTCATCTTCCAACCTATCACTCAAAAGCCAAATAGGATTCCTTAAGGGAATAACACTCCTGCAACTTATTTACTCAGCACATCTTGCCAATGATAATTAGCCAAAAGCAGTAAATTTTCAAAGATGTTTTTTGTTCTATCATTAACTTGACTATCATCTTTGCTCTCTCTAGTAAGAGGGCTTCAGCTATAACATTTTGCAAACTTGTGGACTTCGATTCCACTTTTGAAAATATTAACTGTGTTTAAGTTGATTTAGTTTAAGTTAGATTTTGCATCAGATTGAAGCTTTCTCATTAACAATAAACTAATTTTATTTTAAGATTTAGTTTAGGATTAAGATTTAATTTAAATGGGCAAAAGTGACCCTTTCAGGTAGCAACTTATATAACTTTCATGTTTTTGGAGTTGTAAACTGGGGGTCATATACTGCACTCAATGTAAAGATAAAAGTAGCTGAGAGAGGAAAGGAAAAGTTAACATCCTGACATAGATTTAGTCAGAACTTTAAAATGTTTGAACACTTTTCTAATTGTGTGGAATAAACTGATTTCCAGATGCAAGCAGGTAAAATGAAGAGACCCATTTTGGACAAGCCTGCAGCCCAGTTAGACAGTGAATACCCACCCCTATGGCTGAGTTTGGGAGTAACTATTTTATTGAGAACTGCAAAGGAATGGAAAGCAATTTACTTCCTACTTACCAAGTAGAGTTTGCAACTGCCTCTCATTTCAATAATCTAATCAAATGAACTAAGATGTTCTTTGAAAGATAAATAGGGAGAATTGAATATTTATTTTTTAAATTAGACTTGGATAAGTTGTATTTCAGAGACTATGTTGATAATGGAAGACAATTAAGATGCATTTACTTTTACATCTTTAAATGTGTGTGTATAGTTTAAGATAGGATTAATAGAAGCAGCATAATTTTGTATTACTATGTTTTAAGAAAATGACTATCACCTAGTTAGGTGTTTTTGTCAACATGCTTTATTTTTAATCTAATTTTTAAATGTTTTGGGCTAAAGCACTGAGAAGTTTATGGCTACTTTGAAATGAAGCATATAAAATATTTCAGTATTTCTGAGATTATATATGTGTATGCATATACATATATACACACACGCTGAAATACTGATGACTGCTTTCAAATAATAATCTCATTAGTCCAGACCAGTAACTATTCTTCAAAAAGTGTATTTCACTGTATGCATCAATTCCTTCTACTCTCTTTCTCCAGGGGAGTTGAATTTGTTAAATTATCTGTGGCCTGTCATTGACCTCGCCAATCGGAGCAGATTCTCACAGCTTTTGTTTCGAGTATGCTAGCTAGCACAGCAAAGCGAGGACATCCCTGGCAGCTCTGCCCTTTACCTCCGATTACCGCAGAATGGCTTCTGTTCGCATTAACTAAGGGTTGTCCCTCATCGGATGGTCCAGAATGACCTACAGTAGAGAAAGGGAGAACAACAGAAGAGAACGGAAAGGAAGACTTCTGAGAAATGCACAAACATTTGAAAGAGGTGCAAACAGTTGCAATGGTAAGAATGAACATGCAGTGAAGAACAGAGGACTGGAATGTTAACGAGCGGACACAGGCATTTGGAGCCTCCAGGATGGAGCCAGTGTGGAAGACCGCGGGCGGCGATCGTGATCTCCGGCTGAGGAGCACGCACCTGAGCCACCCGCCAGCGGACCAGTAGCTTCCCGCGCAGGGTCGCCAAGCCCCGGCCCCTCCGCACAACGGGAAGCTGAGGCCACGTGTCCGCGGACAGTGACCCGACCTGGACCTTCCGCGCGCAGCGCCGCCTTCAGAGGAGCAGCGGGACCGAAGCGCACCGCCGACAGGCAGCCCGTGAAGCCGTGTGCACCGGCCAGTCGGGTGTCAGGGTCCGTGCTTGGGGACTCTGCGGAAAAAGAGGAGCGACACACCGTTAGGGGGCAGGGACTAGGCAAGGATGCAGGACTAGCCAGCACCTTCACTGCAGCACTGAAGTAAATCTCCCTTGCAACACTTTCTTCCTAGGAAATGACAGCCAGAGGCAGTTACCTGGGCCCCTGGTAAATGACCTGCAGGTGCTAATTTGCATGTAAGCAACCAAGCTTAGGTGCAGCCATGGGCACAAATGAGTGAAATCTGCTTGCACTTCATTTTCAAGTGAGCATTAAAGTATTTTTACCAGGATTCGTGGCAGGCAATCTAGATAGTTACTGTGTAATGAAAGTTAGATTTGGGGACACTGCTGCCCAGGGGCCCCCTCTATAGTTATCTCCCAATTTACTGTCCCCAGAGAGCCCCTGAGAGGGCATCTCCCTAACTCAACCAAGTTGCCCCGTGGGAACTCCACAGTATTCTTCCTTTCCTCTCTTTCACAAAGGTGTTCTTTTCCCTTTCCATAAAGGGACACTTGCCTCTCCCATCCCTGCCCCTGCTCTCACCCCAAGCTGACACAGGCTGGTGATTGTGAGACTGGACAGGACCAGAGATTGACACAGGAAAACAGAATATTCCTTCCTTCATTCATTCCAAGGATTAAGTGACATTGCACTTGTTCAGTGAGCACAAAATTGAACAAGGTTAGTTGTAGACTCCAAGTGTTTAAATGTGTCAGTCTTGTACCCCACAGAGGAAACCAGATCAGTATAGGGACACTTGGTGTCATTGCTGCAGCCTCCCCCCGCCCCGGCATGGGAGATGGACATGTTGACACTCCTTTTACTAAAAACCATAAAGCAAGGCCTCCCTGGTGGCGCAGTGGTTAAGAGCTGCGCTGTGGAGCTGTTGGCAGCAGCAACGTGAGTATGAAGCCCCGTGGGGGAGATTCCCACATGGTGCAGCAGACCTCTCCTGCCTCACCCACTGCTCCCCTCAGCAGTGTACTTCAGTCAGTCTGCCTGTTCTGTTCCCCACTCTGATAAACCCTGTTGCCGCCCCATGCTTCTGGCCTGTACCCCAGCTTGTATAAATAAATAAATCTTAAAAATAAAATAACATAAAGCAGCTACAAAAAATTATTGTATGACTTCTTCAGGCTGGGCATTGTTCTAAGGAATTTACAGGGATTATAATTTAATCCTTTTGGCCATCATGAATGTTTTTATTCCTACCCAACGGCAGAAACATAGATTTTAGTAAATTAGAGTTGTTCAAGTAGGGGGATTTGAATCCATACTAGTTGTAGTAAAGCTTTTCTCACCAGGCTGTTAATATATTTTATATTAAGAAACAGGTAAATGGGAGTCATTATACTATTCTATTTTATTCTACTTTACTGAATTGAATTTAAGTCAACTTTGACTCATTCTAACCTGATATTGTAGTTTAACTCAGGGAACAATCTTTAATGTGATTTGAATTTGATTTTTTTAACTATTCCCCCCCACCACCATCCCTTATGTCCTTTTGACCCTTTTTCCCCCTTCCCTTCCCTCTTAACGTCAAAACCCTCACTTTGTTGATTAAAGTCTACTGGGTTTTATAAGTATTTTGCTTTGCTTAATCATCTTCTAAGTAAATGTCCACTATTTGTCATCATTCCGATTTGTGTTCCTATGTATAATTCCCTCAAACTCCTTCCATTTGGCTGTAAATGGCAACATTTAATCTTCATTTAATCTTCTTTAATAGTTTCCCTGTGTGCACATAACCACATCTTAACCCAATTCTCTACCAGTTGCTGCCACTTAGTTGGTTCCATGTGATACTTATTATGAATAGCACTGCAGTGAACATTATGGAACACATACATTTTTGAGTTGGTGGAGGGCACATCTTTTTCAGTTCCATTCCTATATAATAGATAGTTTTCACTGGATGTATATTATCCAATGCATACATGCTAGATGCTGAGAAAGATAAAGGGCTCTTGTTATCATAAACATAGAGTGAGGATTTAGAGCAGGGTTTAATGACTTACCTCTTGCTACTAGGCTAAAAAGCACTGGGAGTGGACTTTTGAATGGAAGCACATGAGATTGGAAGCCAAGGAGCTAAACCACACTGCCAGCCAGCCTAATTGGGAGCATTAGTGACAGAGGATCACTGGTCTTGGATTGTCTGTCTCTCCCTTATGACCATGGAAAATTCCTGATAGGCAGTATGCTTCACTCTTGTCTTAGTTTATGTTTCCTAGGATGCATACAATATATGTTATAAAAAGAATAACATTAATTCTATTACCACCCTTCTGGGGTAAGTTTGACTGTTGAAACTGTTTTTAAATTGCATTGCTCTTAAGTTGTGGTCTGAGAAGTACACAGCACTCACTTTGTCATAAAAGGTTACTTGCAAAAGGTTCAAGCCCAAAACTCATTTATATACTTGACTACCAAATCACACCACTAAGGTTCACTGAATGTCAAGGTTACTAAATATGTCCTCATTTTCACTAAACAACATATTTTGAAGCTTCTACCTGGAGGGTGGCAGAATATGCCACCCTACAATATGCCCCTTCGGCATGAAGATTATTTTGAACTAAAAGCATTTGAAAAATAAAAAATAAGACATTCTGATTTCCCTTTGATTGTCTTAGAATAAGAGAGAAAACTCCCCTGTAAAAGCTATACCAGGGAAAATAATATTATATACCAGAGATGGGGAATCGAACTTGAGAAAATCTGTTTATGTGAATCTTATTATAATAAACTCTTATCTTCCTTTGGTCTCCCCATATTTTTTAGTTACTTTTCAAGTAACCAGTCATTGTCAAACTACCATACAAACACTTGGGCCTATCTGGTTTTTCAGTCTTCATTTTCCTATGGGACCTCTAATGTACATTTAAGTGTATATTCTTCTCTCCTATTAATCTGTCCAATGTCAATTTAATTTTCAGACCCAACAACAGACCTAAGAAGGAGGGGTAAAGTTTTGTCTCCCTTACAAACTCATGGAGTGAATTCCTTGAATACTATCATATTGAATATTACTATAGGTTTCACCTTTCTTCTTCCAATTAAATGTCATACTACTATTATTACTTACATCTTAATATTATTGAAAGGCAAATATTTTGTATACTTATGCCTTCTGACTTGGAAATGAGCCCTGTCTTCTAAGAAAAATGTTCTAACTTTGAGACTTCTAGTTATTGCAATGAGAGCTACTTAGGCTGACAAAACTCTGTTCGATGATCTTAATATTGCAAAGTAAATGCTAGCAAGAAAAAGAAAACTTTTAAAAAGTAACTGAAACTAGGGGCATGGTGTTTCTATAATGTTATTATTATATGTTCTTATAATCTTAACAAACATCCTTCTATTATGGCCAGATGATAATGAGCCTTCAAAGAACTTTTTCATGTTGAATTTCAAGTAGATTTTTAAGTATATCGAAGTAACATGCTCTTAGGACAATTCAATTAAATGATTATAATGAATTAGAAGGGTCATTTAATGGTTATTTTATTCTTCATTTGATTGAGTTGTTCCAAGGCCATTTTACTTCAGTGTCCTTAGATCTAGCTTTCCTAGATCTAACTTCCAAATAATGTTTATTTTTCCTCTGAGTTTCTATCTCATTTACTCTGTAGTCTGAGACCTTTTTATCTTCATGATATTCCAGGCCACTGTTTAAGAATAATTAGTGATAATTCCTCCTCCATATTACCTAGTGAAACTTTGAAAAATCATGTTTATTTTCATTCCTCTCTCTCTCTCTCTGTATATCTGTCTTTATTCAAATCTCCTTGAGTTACAAATTTCATCCTGTTTGTTTTGTTTTCTTCAATAGCTCTATTTTAATGTGGGAAATTTTATTTGTTGTTCTTTCTTTCCTCTCCCTCACCCCTATACTTGCTTTTAGATTCCCTTAGGTGTGACATTATTATTTACTTACTCAGTGGTCTGCATACTAGGACTCTATGGTTGGGGATCTTGTATGATATAGCGTCCTGGCAATGTAGACAATGTAGCCTCTCTGTCCCTATAGTCAGCAGTGGACCTGCAGGCAGGCCCTCTGACCCCAAACATTGTGGGAGGTTTCTGACCCTCATGTTTACCGGGTGAAAGGTATAGAGCCCAGGAACCAGCCCCTCCTTAACTACAGGACGGGCAGGGAGAATGGACAGTTATACGCAGGGTTGACCTTCCCCGTGGAGGTCCCAAGTTCTCTACAAACCAAGCTTTCTCTGGGATCCAGAGACCATACTCCCCAGGGCTTTGTGAGGCTCTCCTAAAGCCCAGAAGGCAAATTCCCACCCTGGCTCTCTCATTCCTACCTTCCTACATACTAGTCCCACAGCTCCTAGGTTCAAGGGTACAAGCAAGCTGAATTGGGAATGGAAGTAAGCATTATAGTCTAAGTTCTCATTTCCCAGAGAGAGGGTCACCTTTAAGCACATAATTAATAGAACTATGCTTAAAAATATCTATTTTTGGATCCAAATAGGAAAGGAAGAAATTAAACTGTCTCTATTTGCAGACGATATGATAATATATATACAAAACCCTAAAAACTCCATAGAAAAACTACTCAAAATAAAAGACCAGTTCAGTAAAGTAGCAGGATACAAAATCAATGCACAAAAGTCAGTAGCACTACTCTATGCAAACACCCAATCTGAAGAAGAAGAAATTAAGAAATCCATCCCCTTCAAAATCGAAACCAAAAAAATAAAATATCTGGGAATAAATCTAACAAAAGACATAAAGGACTTATACAAAGAAAACTACAAAACTCTGTTGAAAGAAATAGAAGAAGACACAAGAAGATGGAAAGGCATCCCTTGTTCATGGATTG
>PVIJ01003336.1:0-68600 GCA_004024925.1 Scalopus aquaticus | reverse complement strand
ACATAGCTAAAGCCCTACTAACTAAAAAGAAAGAAAATGGAGGAATTTCACTCCCTGATTTCAAATTATACTACAAAGCCAAAATAATTAAGACAGCATGGTACTGGAACAAAAACAGACAGAAAGACCAATGGAACTGAATAGAATACCCAGAATTAAAGCCACATATCTATGAACACAAAATGGAAGAGAGGAGAATACAGGGGACCATGGAGATGGATCACGGTGGTGGGCTGCCCAAGGGGAATACAAAATGTAAAAGACATAAATAACAATAAAAAAAATATATATCTATTTTTTTTATTACCTGACTTGTGAAATTTATCAAGTTTCCTTTCTTTTGACTGAAAATTGTTCTTTCCTCTAAAATGTAAGGAAAATAAATTAAAGGGAAAACTTTAGGAAAAGGCTTAGAGCATTATTAGAAATCTATACAATAGAAAGAAAATGTTGGATTGGTCCCTGCTTAGGAAAACGGGCATATTAACAGAAGGGAAAATCAAGTGCAGTTGAGTACCAGGTAAGATGGGGTTGCAAGTGTATGAGTATGAACATGAAATGAAATAATATTTGGGAATGAGTAGACAAAGGACTGAGAATAGAGTTCATTTCTATTGCAATTTTGAGTTGAGCCCTAAATCTCTTGAGATAAACATGTAGTTTTTTTTTTCTCTTAAAAAAATGCCTGTGGGAGGAGGGCTTGAGAACACAATTATGTTTCCAAAGTTTAAGGACACAAACATTCTCAGCTGTCTCAGGTACTGTGTAGTGTTGTCCTTAAAATATATCACTAAGTTTGTACATTCTAACATTTGAGATAATGTCTTCTTATGTTGATGGGCGGTTGGATTGTTTTCACTTTGGGCCTATTAATCTCCTATATTTGCTTTATAGTTGTACCTCCTTGTATTATATTTTGATCATTCTTTTTTTTTTAAGATTTATTTATTTATTTATGCATAGAACAACTGGGATGCTGGCCAGAGGTATGGTGGGTAAGTGGATTCATTAGAGACAGAGTGGAGAGCAGAACAGGCAGATTTACTGAAATATGCTGCTGAGGGGAGCAGCAGGCAAGACAGGAGAGGTCTGCTGCACCATGTGGGTTAGGACTCAGGGATCTAACTCAGGCTGCAGTGGCTGGTTATGGCTTGATAGCACTGAGGTTTTATCCCCTGCACCACCAGGGAGACCTGGAATAGATATTTTGAAAAAAGTTGCAGAATGTAAAGAAAGTACCAAAGAGCTAAAATGTATGTAAAGAGCGCTCTGCACTTCTGAATGGCATAGGCAGTAAACCCATAATAGTAAAAAGAGGCCTGCAACATTCCTTGATGCTCTCATCAACCACAGTGAGTGTTGGAAATTTGGGAAACAATGAAGAGCATCAGAAAGTGTGGATAAACTGAAGGGAATATTGACTGTTGAAAATAGCAATAACACTGTCTTATAAAAAGTAACCTGTAAAAGTGAAATATTTGACACCAATGGCAAAAGGGTGGAAGAGAAAAGAAAGTGTAAATAAAATGCATTAAGGCTCTTACATACTTTGGGAGGTATGAATTCAAAGCAGTATATAATAGATCAAAGACGCATGTCTCCCTAGTGGCCTAGAAGTTAAGTCTCAGTACTATCACTGCTAAGGCCTGAATCCCATCCCCGGCCAGGGAGCTAATCCACATACGGCACAGCAGACCTCTCCTGTTTCGCCCACTGCTCCCCTTAGCAGCATAGTTCATTCGATCCGCCTGTTCTGCTCTCCACTCTGTCTCTGGTGAATCCTCTCACACCTCACACCTCGTGCCTACACCCCAGTCATTCTATAAATAAATAAGTAAATAAATACGTAAATAAATACATAAAAAATCTTTTAAAAAGAATAATTGAAATATACTACAAGGAGATACAACTATAAAGCAAACATAGGAGATTAACAGGCCCAAAGTGCAAACAATCCAACTGCCCATCAACGTAAGAAAATACCGTGGTATATTCATGAGATGAAAGACTCTACAATAAAGAAAATGAATGAGCTACTGCTACATGCTCCAGCATGGATGAACATTCAATATATTTTGATGTATGAAAACAGCTAGTTTGGATATAAATATTTACTTGCCAGATATTTGGGATTTGCCAGAACAAAGTGAACTTCTTTTATTCTAAACAAACGATATGACTAGAAAAAGACTACCTTAGAAAATTCAGATTTTTATCAGTTTGTTTTTCCAGTATTCAGGTTTGGAAGGTCCTGATTTTCAGAACAGAAAGAAGCAAATGATTTTCCCGCCTGGCCTTCCACTCCCAACACACCAAACTATCTCGGTACTTGCAATTAGTACCTGGGAGGAAATTCGAGGTGATTTCAAGCTCTAGGACCTTTTAATAAATACTGTCAGACGGCATTTAGTGAAAAGGTAAACTTAACTTAGTAATAATGACTCTTTCTGTAATGACATGTGAAAAATCTGTCATGCAATATTTCTACATGACAATGCAATACCACCAGAACTCTACACACATGCTCCTCTTAGCTCCTTAGCTCTTTTCAATATCATGACTAGATTTGTGTCACCTCCTTTTGATGTGCCGTCACTCTCTCTCAGTGGCCCTGAACCCTGGGTCCTTCAAGTTCTCTCCTCTCTCTTCTATCAAATCATGCTTTCAAATAAATTCATTCGCATTTTAGGATAAATTTAGAGACCAATTATGGCTTATTGTTCCAACTCTCCCAGGTGCACAAGCAGAAATACTGTGGGGAAAAGAAATGAATCAGTAATGCACTCAGGTATTTTTTCTTATCGTTGAGATATTCACATAACATAAATTGCACCCTTTTAAACTGTATACAGTTCAGTGCATTTAGAGAGTATATCCACTAAGTTGAAAAAATATTGTCAACTTCTAATTGCAGAATCTTTTTTTCACTCCATAAGAGACCTGTGCACAAAGAAACTATCTTTCTACTTTGAAATTTTCCTTCTAAATGAGACACATTCTTAGGCAGAGCACAGTAAACACTGATCTCTGTCACATTACTGGTGACCCCCACACCTGCCTCCTTGCAGCCCCTGGCAAATCTAGTCTCTTTTTCTATGGATTTGCCTATTCTGGACATTTCATATGAAAGAAATGATACAATATGTGGTCTTTTGTGTTTACCTTCTTTCATTTAGCAGGTTTCAAGATCCATCCATGTTGTAGCATTTATCAGAACTTCAATACTTTTTAATAATATTAATATTCTATTACATGTCACTTTTGTTTTTTTATTCCTTAGTTAATAGACATTGGGGTTGTTCCCACTATTTGGTTATTATGAATAATACTGCTAATAAAGATCTGTGTACTCTTTTCGTGTGTGGACAAATGTTTTCAGTTCTCCTGAGGGTGTGTGTGTGTGTGTGTGTGTGTGTGTGCGCGCGCATATATATAAAATATACCTAGGCATGGAATTGCTGAATCATATGGTAACTGTGTGTTTACCTTTTTCAGTCCTTGCTAAACTGTTTTTCCACAATGTCTGCAGCATTTTGCATTTCCACCAACAATGCATGAGTTCTAATTTCTCTACATCTTTGACACTTCTTACTGTCTTTTTTATCATAGCCATCCTTTTGGGTATGAAATGGTATCTTGTGATTTTGATTTGCATTTCCTTAGTGATTGACGATTTATAGCATCTTTCTATGTTGGTAATTTGTGTACCTTCTTTGAAGAAATGTCTAATCATACCCTTTAACCATTTTAAAATTGGGTTGTCTTTTCATTGTTTGGTTGTTGGAATTTCTTTAAATATATGTTTTAAATTACAGACACATGATTTGCAAATATTGCCCCCACGTTGTGGGTTGACTTTTCATCTTCTTTTGTCTTTTGAATTAACGTTTTAAAATTTTGGTGAGGGCCGATTTATCTATTTTCTCTTCTATTATTTGTGCTTTTGCAAATACATTCTCTAATTCAAAACTTTCAAGAAACCTTATATAAGAAATACAATCCTAAAGCAAGGTTGCAAAGATTTTCAGCTGTGGTTTTTTTTTTTTTTTTTTTTTTAGAATTTTTTTTGTTTATTTATGTATACAAGCTGGGGTACAGGCCAGAGGCGCAGGGCGGTGAGAGGGTTCACCAGAGACAGAGTTGGGAGCAGAACAGGCAGATCAGAAATACACTGCTGAGGGGAGCAGTGGGCGAGGCAGGAGAGGTCTGCCGCACCATGTGGGATTCTCCCCGGCTGGGCGTTGAACCGGCATCGCCCACGGCCAACAGCTCCACAGCGCAGCGCCCAACCGCTGTGCCACCAGGGAGGCCCAGCTGTGTTTTTTTTTCATAAGAGTTTGTAACTTAGATCCTACATTTAGGTCTCCATTTTTAGTCCATTTTTGTGTTCGGTATATGTGCACTTTCACTTTTTAACTTTGCATATATAATAAACACATATTCCTTTCCATTTCTGTAAGTCTTCCACAATTTCTTGCAAAAATACTTTCTAGTTTTCAGTATACATGTCTTGTACTTCTTTTGTTCTGTATCTTTGATGCTACTCAAATGGCATTTATATTTCATTGTTTTCACTTTTTCATTGTTCATTGCTAGTGTATAGAGATACAATAAACTTTTACATATATATAATTTGCAGCCTTACCAGATCTGTTTATTAGCTCTGCTAGCTTTTGTCATGAACTCCTTACAAAATCATGTCCTTTACAAATAGCTGGCTTCTGACCACTTCCTATTTAATCTGCATAAATCTTATTCTTTCTCTTGCCTTATAGTCCTGACTCAGCCTACACAACAATCTTGAACAGAAGTGGTGGTGAAATCAGAAATCATCTAGTTCCTGACCTGGATAGAAAGACTTCCATTCCTTCATATTAAGTGTGATACTCATTGTTGTGCTTTTGTAGATTCCTTTTTTCATGTAAGGAAGTTCCCTTCTACTCTTTGTAAACGTCAGTAGAAAATTTCCACAAATTATTTATTTAATTCTTACATATGGAGCTCCATTTGCGCATACAACACTTCAGTGGATTTCTTTTAAGCACATGGAAAATTGACTTACTAAAATTTATTGCATGATTATGTTGATTTGAATTGCAATTGACCTTTGAACAACATGGGTTTGAACTGTGCAGGCCTACTTATACACACATTTTCTTGTGAACAGATGATGTAAATCTGTGGTTTGCTAAATACAGTATAACACTGTAAAATGTACTTTCCCTTATGATTTTCTTAATGACATTTTCTCTATTTTAAGAATACAGTTTCTAATATATATAACATACAAAATATGTGTTATTGATTATGTTGTCAGTAAGGCTTCCAGTCAATAGCAAGTTATTAGTTGAGTTCTGGGAGAGTCAAAAGTTACATGTGGTGTTCTGACTGCTCAGGGTTTGACATCCCTAAATCCCACATTGTTCAAGGGTCAACAGTATATACAACCCATAGTGTTCTCCCCGAGAAGAGACAGAAAGACACATTTTTAGTCTGCACAATTCCAGGCAGAGTTCTGTTCTAATATTTTGGGTTTGCTTTTTAAGTTGTTCTTTAATGTACAAAGCCCAAAAGCCATAGAATAGCAATTATATGAAAATCTTTGCAGAAATAAAACTTAGCAAAGACGCAAAGGAAACTTACTAGGTTAAATTTCTCATACTGTAGTATTAAGGCCCTATCACAATGAAGGCTAGATAGAAAATTAAAAATCTTAAGATTTACATTTAAGTGGGATTATACTGACATTATCTTACAGTAACTGTGGAAGGAATTTGACTGGTCATCACTAATCAGACAATTAAAGAGTGGGGAGAACCAGTTTATGCTAACTAGAAGATAATGTATGATTTTTCCATATTTGGATAATAAGTTAATATAAATATGATATAATATTATATCATAATATACTAAATAATGTTATAATATATTCCCAATTATACTGTAAGTGCATAGGGCATATACAGTATGTATTTGTTGCTAGACATTTGAAATCTCCAGTGAAGTATAAGAACATATTGGGGGCAACCAAGACATTTTGAATGAACGGATAACTCAATGAGTGAAAAGAGCTAATAAGTACTAGTAATTTGCCATAATTTGGGACAACTCTCTTTGGAAAATAAATAGATTTCTAACCAATTTGTTGATCTATTTTACTACAGGTTCATAAAAGGAACTTCAGCTTATACTCTTCAAATCTGAACACAAAACTGTAGTTCTTGAATTTACTAATCTAAGAGTAGCAGTAGAATAAGAACAGAAGCCATCTTAAAATAAAGTCATCCAAAGAATGAAAAGTTTTATTGGCCTTTGATCAAGATGAATACCTC
This sequence comes from Scalopus aquaticus, assembly GCA_004024925.1. Taxonomy (NCBI): domain Eukaryota; kingdom Metazoa; phylum Chordata; class Mammalia; order Eulipotyphla; family Talpidae; genus Scalopus; species Scalopus aquaticus. The sequence goes on along the minus strand of PVIJ01003336.1, from coordinate 62,268 downwards.
TAGGTATAGATGTAATGAATATTTATAATTTTATTAGACTCAATTGCTTCAGGCTATAAACTTCAGTGCTGAATTTCAGCTTTAATTTTTATAGCCAAGAGAGAGATGCTTTTGAATATTTCATTCTTGTATAAAAACATTAACATCTTCAATTCCGTGCTGTTGTCCTTATAGTTAAACTTGTATGAAAATAAAGATTTATATGTTTATTATTCTGCTTTTTATCAAGATGATCTCCTTCATGTGGTGTAGTTTACTTATTAAACCAGTTTCCATAATCTATTGCATATTTCTTTACAGATAATAAATTTGAAGTCAAATTGACATACATATATATCTCCCTTGTCAATTTCACACTTAACAGATGGCAGCTTTCTGCCTTTGTCACAGACATTTCCCAACATGCCCTACTCCTCCTATCACACACCAGGCACTGAAGGCATAAGTCCTGCAAGGGTTTGTGTGGTGGTTGTTTATTTTCTGTTTATATCTGCTATTTGTTTTGTTGACATCTGTCTTCATGGCTGGGAAGGGTACGCAGACTACTGACTGTTCTAGCGATGGGGAGAGATCAGCTGGGGGGGGCAGACAGGGCCATTGCTCCACTCGCATGCAGACTGTGCCTGCCCTACACAAGCGCAGCTCCAAAGGGTCACCCCGCTCAAACCAAGAATAGTAACTAACACAAAGGAGCACAGAGTAGCTCTGGTTATCAGATTAAAAAAAGGGAGCAAATCTCTTCCACATGGATGCTTAAAAACAATTATAGTTCAGCTGACTGTCAGGGTTGGGATTCCATCCCACTGTCCTCTAAACCTCCATGTGATCTTTGACCTTTAGGAATAAGATAACTGTCTATACCTAAAAGTAAACTATTTTCATGACTGAAAGCTGGAAAGCAATTTCTTTTAATTGCTTTTCCAGTTTTATGTGGTTCCCTCTCCGATGGCATTGTTTTAAATAGGAGGACAAAAAATTGTGTTAATATCACGAAAGTAAGAGGGTAGCAATGCACAGAAAACTCAACTAAAGTCACACACTGGAGACTGGGATGCTCACCTCTACAATGGGCTGTAAACATCTCCCCACATTCAACAGGCAACAACTGTTCTCATTTTAATTTCTGTGTTAACTGCTTTGTCACTGTGCGGGGAGGCATTAAAACAGTTACCACATGCGGGACCTCCAGAGCAGGTAGCTTATCGGTCAATAAATCCTCACTGCCAGATTCTTTATCACTCTAAGGCAAGATTGTAATGCAGAACCACCACTGTAGCCTGGAGCTGTTATTCACTATGCTACATTAAAGCCACATTCTAAATGGTTTTAAGTATTCTAAATACACTAGAACAAAGAACTCTAATACCCTCCTTCCTTGACTTATGGCCATTTTAGAACTTTCAGCTAGATGGCATCATCTAAATTTGTTTTTACATTCACAAGAACACTCTTGGGGAGCACTGGGATTTGTAACATTTCCTCTGTCTAAAAAATAAGAAATCATGATTTCAGTGCCCATGTCTTGTTTGAAAGACATTATAGTTTCAATAGTTACTGTGTGTCTCAACTTTGGACATTCATCCATCTGCTTTCTCTAGCATTCTCAGGTTTCTGATGTTACATAAGGCAGAGTAGAAGAAATAAACAAAATAAACAATGTATAAATGGCTGAAAAGTTAATAAACATTCTATCTATTATTTAGGATAAAACAGAGACAGATCAGCATCAAGCATAGGGGCAGACATGATAGCTTTAGCCCAAGAGGGGAATCCCCAATAACTTTTAAACATATATATAATATGATTTATATACAATCAAAAGAAAAGGAAATGCTTTTAAAAGTTTATTTTTATTTCAATTTAATTTTTGGTGATGATGGGAAAATAAAGGCATAAAGAATTTGATGCCTAAATAAAAGATTATGTTTTTACTTCAGCTGTCAATATTGTCTGTGAGATATTTGTGTTCAGATTTTGCAAGAGCAATTGGTTGACAACAAACAGTTCCCACCTCAACCCACAGTCAAAACTCAACCAGATGTAGCACAAAGCATATTCATTTGTTAAAGTAAAATATTTTTTCTCTAGACTGTGAATCTAATTTTAATCATTAAATGATTTATACATTTGTACTTGTTTAGTACATAATTTGTGAACTTGATAGTTTTGAGTTTTGTCTTTCCTGAATTGTTAGGAAAAACACCAACTTTCATTATGCTTGATTGTCCAGTGAGACCATTAAGTGTGGAGAGTTTTTCAAGGACCACCCGTCTCATCTGGCAGAAGCACTAACTCATGATTACACAAGCCCTCAGACAAGAATGCAGCGTTTACCTTATCACTCACTGGGGATTCCTAAGTATGACAAAGAGCTTATAGAAAGACAAATTCTTTCTGTGCTTGCAACTGACACTTCTGATCCCTGTCACAGGTGGAAACACTCTCCCACTTACCTAAAATTGTCCCCAAAGTAAGGGTTTTGACAGCATTGAATTCCATCCCTGATGACAAGATGATTTGCATCCTTGCATTCTGGTTAACCTACAGATATTCAAAATGGCAACATTCAAATGGTCAGCAATTTTCATCCAGGAGAGAATGAGAATCAAAGGGAGACCAAGAAAACTGATGAAAATAAGCCACAGTATAGTACTATCAGAAAAGGCAAAAGGAGAAAACTTTATAAACAATTTTTACCATGCTTCAAATTTCACTTCACCCCATTGTCTATCCCCTTCCCTCTCTTTTGCTTCATTGTTTAAGTATCTCTAATTGGTATGATCCACAAAGAATGTAATATGCCACCTTAAATCTCAAAGTTTTTATTTTTTCAAAAGGAAATGTGTAACATGGTCAAAGATACTATTTGTATAGGTTTGATCAGTAAAATTTGATGTGTAAAATGGATAATACTGTGATTTTTAAAAATGTATTCTTTCTTTGAGCAAGATCTTGCCTTTTCTCTTGTTTTAAATTTTTGGAGCATTTGTTCTTTTGTAGTCTAGTGGGAACGGACTCCCACTGGAACACGATCACTGGTCACTAAGATAAACTGGGCAACATTTCCCAAGAAAGTAAGAACTATGAGGACACCTTCACATTTTAAATGACTGAGTATTAATTATAACTTTGACAGTCTCTTGCTAAACAAACACTGCTAAACAAAAAACCATGACACATTTTCTGTCCTAACAAGGCAGTGTCGAATGCATATCTTTCATTAAGATTTACTATCAAATTCTTGCTTTGGGCCAACCTTTTGTGAGTCACAATTTCAATTACTGTTGCTGTTGTTGAATTGAGCACTTTACCTCCACATAGACCATTGCCGCTTCTCTGCTAATCTTCACCTGGTGAAGCTGCCCATCAGCCATGTTTTTAAAACCAAGGTTAAAAACATCAGGTTCTTGGTGTCTGTCTAGCTTATACCTGATCTGTAAACTTCCTACAGAATAAAGAAAATGGCATTTTAACTAAAGTAAAATTTTATAAAAACTGTCAGTACAGGTTCCAAAACACATTTTATTTTCACTTATTTAATACAAATGAATCTATTGAGCATTTTCTCATCTGCACCAGTAGTCACTTTTCCTGGAATAGCCCTCATTTATGTGTTATTCCAGGGCCAAGTTCAGAGTTCAACTGCACTATTTTAAAAGTCAAGATCAAGTGGCCTCTTTTCAAGTTCTATTTTCTCTAAAGAAAAAAAAAAAAAAGTTAAGCATATAAAATCTCTGAGCTAAGCTCTAAGATAATTCATGCTATTAAATTGTTAAAGCGCCAGCAGTATTACATTAACATTCAGTTCCCACAAGCACAACTTCTGTTAATGTGAATTATTTTAATGCATTTTAAATGATTCTGACATTTACATAATTAATTTTGTATACCATTATATTTTTCTAATCTTTTGATCATAATCAAGAAACGAGGTGTCTTTCACCACCTCTTACCCTTCCCACCCACAGATTCTACTGGTCAGAAACTATGGAAAGCTTTTCCAGAAGTTTGGTTTCTCTCCTCCTCTCCAAGGTTAAAGCTGGAGCTTGTTCTTCAGCCTGGAGAGTCTTGGAAAGGCCCTACACCTAAGGGTTTGGTAACTCACCTGCATTTTTTTTTTTTTTAATGTAGCTAGGACACTGATGACTTCTCAACCTCTCAATGATAAAGAACAATTACATTCATCAGATGTTATGACTATTGGTTTTTATATCACTTAATGTACTTCTTCATATTGCTTAGAAGTAGAAGGAAGTATTTTACATGTATAAAATATCTTATTTCAAAATGATCTGCAAAACTAATTTCGATTATTCATGTACAGAAGGAAAAGCCTTCTGGTAATAACAACACAGTTTCACACCAAAAACATAAACTGATCAAAATTTTATGGGCAAAATGCATCTTATTTTAATCACTGAGATGTTAACACGAACGATAAATATTTGGGGCTATAATACAAAATAAAACAACCCTATTAAAAAGAGAGCTGCAGAACACACAATTGTGTTTCCTTGTTTGTAATTCAACACTGAAAAGGCACACCTTATGGTTCTCATTTCCTAATTCAGTTTTGTTCTCACACTCGAGATACTCACCATTGGGGGCAAGGATAACAGAAAGGTATTCCTCGGAGAAGGAGCTTACGTACAGCAGTAAACTGGGAGCTCCTGTGGTTCGGAAACTCAGTGTGGTCATTTCTCTGGTCAGTGTCAGATTCTCATGAAACAAAGCTGCCAAGGAGCTGGAGTTCTTACTGAAGGTGTGGTTGTAATGTTCTTGAAAATTGTAGATAACTGATGAGCCAGTTCCAAAATATGCAGAAATTTCTGGAATGTCACAAATTTTTGTTATGTCTACAATATTTAAGAGCAAGGGTTTTCTATGTATATTTATTTATTTATTTATTTATTTATTTATTTTTTTATACATACAAGCTGGGGCACAGGCCAGAGGCGTGGGGCAGCGAGAGGGTTCACCAGAGACAGAGCGGGTAGCAGAACAGGCAGATCAGAAATACACTGCTGAGGGGAGCAGCGGGCAAGGCAGGAGAGGTCTGCCGCGCCATGTGGGATTCTCCGTGGCCGGGCGTCGAACTCGCGTCACCACTGCCGACAGCTCCACAGCGCAGTGCCCAAACACTGCGCCACCGGGGAGGCCCTTTCTATGTATATTTAAAGAACATCTCCAATCCTTAAATATCCCAAGAGATTAAAATAATAATAACATGCTTTACTGATGTTTTCTTTTACTTTAAAAATTTAAACACTGTTGGTGAGAATTATAAATTGGTGTAGTCAGTATGGAAAAGCTTGAAGATTCCCTAAAAAATTTATTTAGACTAGAACTACATATAACCCAGCTAATCTATTGCTGCATTTTCATCTGAAGGATATGAACACTAATTAGAACACTAATCCAAAGAGATTTATGTACTACCATGTTCATCATAGAATTACTCACTATAGCTAAGAGATGGAAACAATCTATCTGCCTTTGGATGTATGAGTGGATAAAATTCTGTGATTTGAAGCAACATAGATGGACCTAGAAGTATGCTAAGTAAAACAAGTCAGATGGAGAAAGTCTAGAATCATAAGACTTCACTAACAAAACAAATGAAGGAACAACAAAACATAAACAAACTTTAAGACTACAACAGCAAAATAATGGTTACCCGAAAGATAGGAGGAGAAGGGGATGTGTAAAAGGATCATTTGTATGGTGATGGATAGAAATTAGAATTTGGCAATGAGAAAAATGTAGTATATTAAGCTGTTGACATACTCTGTACTCTGAACACCTAAGCAACAATGTAATGTTATAAACCAACGCAACTTCAATAAAAAGATTTTTAAAATGTGAATTATGATTTAGATAACTAAACCCTCCACATTGCCATAACCTAGAATTGAATAGCAAAATAGTACTGCCCCCCAATTGCTTCGTCTTAAAATTATATAAAATTAAATGTCCTGTGTAAATGTGTAGTTGAGGTTACTGCTCTTGGAGCGCGGGGTTGCACTAAGAGGCCTTTAAAACAGCCAGAGAGGACAGGTGACTGCTCTGACATAGCAGTCATGGGCATCTGAAGAACAGAATATTATCTCTTCCCAAGTTAAATAGGGGAATGAGGGATACAAACAATTCTATTTCCGGTCATTGCAGAAACTGCCTTATTCTTTCCTGAGAGTGTCACGGCCAAGGACGTTCTTCATAGTTTGTTTCCCATCCTTGCCTGAAGCCCATCTGGAATCACACTCACCCTCTGTGCAGAATGGCCCGTCGTAGGCGGAGAAGGCGCAGTCGCAGGCGATCCCCCTGCTCTTCTCTCTACATTGCCCGCCATTGCGGCACAGGTGACCGTAGCTGCGGCAGTGACCTGGGCACCCTGGTTCCACTCCTGGTGTCATCGTGGCTCTTTCTTCCAGATCCAGGGTCAACCCGTTCAACTGCAGGGACCGAATACACCCCAGGAAACCTCTCTGTCTGGTTGCGGTGCCACCTGCAAGGGAAGTACCTCAAATGCTCATGTGTTTTGCGTGTCTAATCCGCTTTCATCTATGCGGCAAATTGAGGTCACATGAATAATGACCAAAAATTAACCTGTGGAACTATTTACAAATATGATTCTGAAAACCTGGGTTGCAATCAAATATCAGGAATCATCAAACCAGATTGGGTAAACCATTAAGGAAACATTTTTAAAAGTTGAACTTGATATTCTAAAATATTTAAAATTGCATTTTGAAATATTTTTACATTTGTTTTTTCTTAAAGAACAAAATGGCTCTTTTTAAAGCTTTAAAACAATGATGTGAGTAACAAAGTTTACATAGTTGAAAGTTTTTGTAATATATTTATGTTACACATTTATATATTGATATGCATTACAAAGGTTATGAAATGCAAGTTTTTACAATATAATATATAAAATATGAACTATTTTTATATATTTTATATTGCATATATATGAATTTGTGCATATGTATAATACAAATTCTCACTTAGAAAAGTGCTCAATAATAAAGCTGTGAAAAGGAACTGAGGAGGAGGTAAAGAAGAGAGAGGAAGGGAGAAACCAATGTCTAGGGCCTCAGAGCTGCTTTCTCTGTCCACTTGGCTCTGAGGTCTGGTGGTGTAATATTAACTTAATAATTTACCTCTCTCTGTTTTCATGATGTTACATGTGAGCTAAGGTAATAGGTTTACATGTGGAAACTCAAAAGTCACTTGGAGAGATTGTTTAAAACACAAATTTGGGGGCTTATTGCAGGGGTTCTGATTCAGTGAGCCTGGCGTAACATGCCCAAATCTGAATTTGCATGTAGCTTCTCAGACTTTAGAAACATGACCTTAGTTAGAAAGCTAATTCTATGTAGGCTTCCATGAAAATTTTGTTTCTAGAAATTCCATTAATTAATCTTCAGGATTATAAATCAGAAAATAAAATTGTTTCATTTAATAGTTTGATGACTTAAAATCAAGCTTCGACTCTGTAAGAAATATACTGTGGTTGAAGCTGAGTTTTATGGTGCCATTGGCTGTGTATACACACACACACACACACACACACACACACACACACACACAATATGAATTCATTGCATAGCATTACCTCCTACAGGCTATAGGTATCTCATGGCAAATCAGACTATGTGCTAATTTGTGATTTACATCAGATTTTAATTGGATAGTGTCCTAATTTATTTTAAAATATATGACAAATGACCAAGTGAGACTTACTTCATCAATTTAGTTTCCAAGTTAGAATAAATTTGTCTGAAAAATCATATAGCAAAACTCATTTTTCCCTTTGGGAAAATCTAACAATAACAAAGCAATAAGCAAGTAAACTAAAGGGAAGACTTTCGCTACCTGAAGCTTTAATCTTTAAAGAATGTATGCTGAGAATAAGGAGCTAGGTCAGATTCTAAACATGTATGCTATGAGTTTGCAGCGGGGAGAGGAGGGGGCAGAAAGAAAGCAGGCTCCAGTCTGCCCAAAGTCCTACTGTATATAGCCACCCCAGGGAGTCTCTGCCCAACTGGTTCCTAAGGTGTGTTTTTGAGGGCGAACTGGAAAATTCTATCCCAATGACACAAATAGTTCTCTAATTTCCCTGAGAAGGAATTGGGAAAAGTGAATAAAAATTGCTAATTGTTTTATAAATAGTATTGATTAAAAGTAACTGAAACAAACACATGTTGTCTATGATACTGAATGCAAGCTTGGAAATCAGTACAATGGTTAGAAGTCCAGTTTGGGGTTGAATTTCTCTTCTGGTTGGATTTCTGTGGTCAAGTCACTTGATTTTCTGAGTGTCCACTATCGTATCTCTAAGTTGTACAATAATCTATGGAAATAGATACTACATATTAAATGGAACTTTGGGTACCTGGTACTCATAGTGTCTGTTTACAATTGCTATGATGACATTTTTTATGGTTATGATTTTTCCTTGGTCCTTCTCAGTATCCCCAGCACAGCTCAGTTGTAAGCTGTCAGCACTCACCCACAAAGAGCTGGCTGTTGAGCTGCAAGCGCACATGCCCGTCAGCAGGGGCAGGTTGGGTCTTTGGAGGGAGCTGATCCACTTGAACAGATGCTTCTTTAATGTTCCGCTCTGCCCTCACATAGTGCCACTGATTGTCATTAAAGGGAGTAGGGGACCGCACAGTGACCTCACAAGGTCCATTCCCCACATCAAAAGAGAAGGTCACTTCCGAGGGAGCTGGGGATATAGGTAAGAGTTGCTCAAGTTCATTCATATGGGAGAAAATTTAATCTTGAATAGAAATGACAAAAGCACCATTACATGCACATTATAAAAGGGAACTTTGGCACAGGTGCCGACACATGTCAGTAAGAGTACAAAGTTAATCTGTATCCCAGAAAAAGAAAAGCAAATCTGGTTTTAGCATGTTGCTTCTCAGTTTCCTATTCATCTTGCTGAGCCCTCACTAGTAGAGATGTTATATTTTTTCTTTTTTAAAGATTTATTTATTTTCGCATACAAGCTGGGGTTCAGGCCAGATGTGTGGTGAGAGAGTTCATCAGAGACAGAGTGGGGGGCAGAACAGGCAGTTCGACTGAAATACACTGCTGAGGGGAGAGGTGGGCGAGGCAGGAGCGGTCTGCTGCGCCATGTGGGATTCTCTCCGGCCAGGCATCGAACTTGCACCGCAGCCACTGACAGCTCCACAGCATTGTGCTTAACCCGTTGCACCACCAGGGATTGCCCCGAGATGTTTATCTTTAGAAAGAAAGCTTGCATGTTATCTGTTTCCATACATCTAATTGAGTTTATTTATAAGTGATTTAGATCTTTCTATAAATTTAAAAACACTATGTGAAATCTTGATAGTAAGAATTTAAACTTTGTTTATATAATGTGACTTAACCAGTTAAATAAAATAATATTATAATTTAGAAAGGACCTATCTGGTCAGTTTAGTTTAATAGCCTGATTGCACACTAACGACTGTTTTGTGATTCATGAACCTTTGGTTTACTCTCTCTTAAATGACTATTTAAAATAATAGAATTTTAGACTCTCTGCTACTCCCTATTCAACAGACAGCCACTTCTTACACTACAATGTCAGTTGTATCCCTGAGATGCAATAGTGAAGGTCTGAGTAAAGGGATTTGGGGGTCTCCCTGGTGGCGCAGGGGTTAAGTCTCAGCTCTATGAGGCTATCCACAGCCACTGCACCATGAATTCGATCCCCAGCCAGGGAGCTTCCATCTTGGCACAGCAGACCTCTCCTGTCTTACCTGCTGCTCCCCCTCAGCAGTGTATTTCAGTCAATCTGCCTGTTCTGTTCCCCACTCTGTCTCTGGTGAATCCTCTTACCTAGTCCCCCTCCCCCCCACACACACACACCTCTCGCCTATACTCCAGTTCTTGTATGCATAAATAAATAAATCTTAAAAAAGGGGGGTTTGGAGGTATTGGCTCTGGCCACCAAGGCTGCTTTTAACTCTGGCAAAGTAAATATTGTTTCCATAAATGACCCCTTCACTGACCTCAACTACATGGGCTACATGTTCCAGTGTGATTCTATTCAAGGCAAGTTCATTGGTACAGTCAAAGACAAGAACAGAAAGCTCATCATCAATGGAAAGTCCATTTCCATCTTCCAGGAGAGATATCCCACCAACATCAACGGAGTGATGCTGATGCTGAATATGTTGCGGAGTCCACTTGTATCTTCACTACTTTGGGGAAGGCTGGAGCTCATGGAGGGTAGGGCCAAAATGCCCTTCTCTACCACTTGTGCTGATGTTCTATATTTATGATGGGCATGACCTATGAGGATAACAACTCCACCAAGACTGTCAGCACTGCCTGCTGCATTACTAACTCCTTCTTCCTCCTAACCATCGTTATCCATGACAACTTTGACATTGTGGAGATAATCATGATCACACTCAATGCCATCACTTCCCCCCAGAAGACCATGGTGTGTCCTTCTGGGAAGGGGTGGTGTGATAGCCGAGAGGATGCCAGGAACCCTAATCCTTCCAAGGCTATTGGCAAGGCCATTATTGAGCTGAACAAGAAGCTTATTGGCATGGCCCTCTGTGTCCCCACCCTTAACATGCTAGTAGTGGGTCTGACCCGCTACCTCAAGAAAGTTATCCAATACAATGACATCAAGAAGGTGGTAAAGCAGGCATCACAGGCCCCGTTAAGGATATCCTTGGCTACACTGAGTGCCAGGTACACAACAGTGACACCCACAGCTCCACCTTCAATACTGGGGTTGGCATTGTGGTCAACAACCAGTTTGTCAAGTTCACTTCTGGTGTGCCATGTATTTGGCTGTAGCGAAGGATGGGAGATCTTATGGTCCACATGGCCTCTAAGAAGTTAAAAGCCCCCTGGACCACCAGGCCCATTGAGAACACAAGAGGAATTAAGAGACCCCTTGACTGCAGTGAAGTCCTTCCCCATGTATACAACATGTGAGAATCTCCTGACATCATCACATTTCCATCCCAGACCCTCTGAAGAAGAGGAGGGGTTTAGGGAGACCTAACTTCCTAACTCATGTGCCATCAATAAAGCATACTGTAGCCAGGGGAAAAATAATTTTAGTATTTAATAAAGAAATAAAACTGGTGGGCTTCCCCAGTGGCGCAGTGGTTAGGCGCTGCGCTGTGGAGCTGTCAGCAGCACGCGATGTGAGTTCGATGCCGGCGGGGGAGAATCCCACATGGTGCGGCAGACCCTCTTGCCTCGCCCGCTGCTCCCCTCAGCAGTGTATTTCTGATCTGCCTGTTCTGCTCCCCACTCTGTCTCTGGTGAACCCTCTCGCCGCCTCATGCCTCTGGCCTGTACCCCAGCTTGTATGTATAAATAAATAAATCTTAAAAAAAAAAAACAAAGAAAACTGGGAAAGGAATAATGTCAATGTTAGGTCACTAAGGGGTTTATTGCTAATTACTGAGTGCCCAGATTGAGTGACTCACAGTGCAATTCCAGCCTGATGAAGTCCGTGATTCCAAGATTCTCTACAAACACCCCAGAAGGAGCAGTTGTCTTAAAAAAGAATGATACATCAGCACTAAGCTCTCCATGGAACGTAGGAAAATGAAGGTATGAAGTTTCGGTATTGAAGGAAGCTGAATTCCAAAATAAGTCTGTTTGCAAAAAGAAAAACCAATATTAAAAATAATGAAACAGTGTGAGTAACAATTACATTTTATATTCTTAGATTTTTTTAACATTAAATGCATTAATTATCTACCTAAACCTTGATTTTGGGATTCTTCTGAACATGAAGACATCGGTAACATTCAAATTGTGATTCTGTAGAGGACGAAGATTCTGGCGTGGCTGCGATTCAGGGGAGCAGGGGAGGGGCCCATGGAAGTGACATTTTTTTTTAAAATTTTTAGGTAATCAGAGAGCAAAGTTGACTTTTTGAGCTGAACAGTTGTGTGATTTTAACAAATACATGTATTTGTGTAACCATCAACAAAAGCAGGATAAAGAACAGTTCCATCAGCCCCCAAAACTCCCTTATAGTCACACCCTCCTCCACCTGTAACCTCTGGCTACCTCAATTTAGTCTCTGTCTCAATAGGCTGACCTTTTCTAAATGTCACAAAACTGGAGTTGTATAGTACCTGCCCTTTTGAGACTGTTTCCTTTCACTTGGCATAAAGTCTTTGAGATCCAATTGGTTTGTTTCATGTATTCATGTCTTTTTACTGCTGTGTAGTGTTACATCATAGGATTATGTCACGGTGTATTTGTTTATGTTTGAGAACTCTAGGGCTGTTTCTAGATTCTCACAATTACATGTAAAGCTGCTATAAACATTTGTGTATAGGTTGTGAATTTAGGTTTTTATTTCCCTAGGGTAAGTAGCCAGGGGTAGAAATCCTATGTCATACGGTAACTATGTTTCACCTTATAAGACAATATTAAAAAGATTTTCAAAGTGCATGTACCATTTTGCATTCCCATCTATAAAACATAAGTTATCCAACTGTTTCATATCTACACCAGCACTAAGCACTATTAGTATTTATTGCAGCACTTCAAATTAGTCTAAAGTAGTTTCTTGCTGTGGTTTTAATTTGCTTCCCTCACAGATAAAGACATTGATCATCCTTTTATATGCTTAATTCCCACTCATACCCTCTTTGTTGGAGTGTCTGTTCAATTTCAGTAGAACTAACATCTTTCCTATCCTGCCTTCCAGTCCATGAACACAGTACATCTATTTATTTAGATTTTAAATAATAAATATTGTTAAACATTGAATATTTTTTAACTTACAGATATTATGTGTTTTTGTTAGTTATATACTTAAATACTACAATTTTGGAGCTACTCAAGTGATATTGTTTGGTACATTTTGATTTCCAATTGTACACTGTTAGTATACAGGATTGATTTGTCTGTGTCGAGCTTGTATGTTGTGATCCTATTATTCTAGTAATTTTTTGTAGATTCCAGTATTTCATGACATTTTCTAAGTAGATGATCACCCATATATCCACAGATAGTTTTCTTTCTTATTTCCCAATTTGCAAGCACTTATTTCTTTTCTGATACTATTGCACTGACTAGGACTTCTAGCAGGATGAAAGTTGTGGTATAGAAGGGGTGAGATCCTTATCTAGTTGTCAATTTTAGGGGGAAAATACAGTTTTTCAGCACTAATTATTCTGCTAGCATTGTTTTATCTATTTTCTATTGAGTTGTGAAAGGTGTTTTAATTTGCTAATAATTTTATTATGAAACCCAATCGTGATATAAATCATCCTGTGAAATTTTTGCGCATGCAGTTGGCTTTGTTAAAATCTGGCCACTCATTCCAACCTGTCTTCTGTGGACCCATGCTCCATGCTAGGCCAGTTTTCAAAGCATTCGCGGTACTATTCACACCTGTTTTTCCCCCTCATGGCTCACACAGTATCCAATTTGGGTGTAGCCCGTTTACTCTGGTATCAGCTTCTTTACTCCTTAATTAAGATCAGATCCATGCATATTGAGCTCTGAGATGAATCCAGGACTTCATTAAACAACTTACGGCCTCATTTTCTTGAACTCTTTCCTCTCTGTGGTTTCTGTATGCCTTTTAGTTCCTGGTGCTCCTTTGAATGACAAAGCCAGAAAACTGAGGGCATGGGCACTCTATTCAGCTTGCTCCGCTGCACTTTCCTTTACACTAGTCCAACTATACCCATGCCCACTGCCAAATACTGGGCAAACAGGGATAGAAAGAAAGCAACACCAATCTTGCCACTACCTGGGAGACACAGCTGCCCCACTCAGAGCTGAAAGCCCCTTCCTTCTGAAGTGTGGCTCTTACAGACCTTTTGCTTTTAGTCATTTTCAATATCTAATGGAACTAGAAGGGATCATGATCAGTGAAATAAGCCAGAAAGAAAGAGAAAAATATCGAATGGTTTCACTTATAACAGGAATATAGGGGAAACAAATAAGAATGTGACATTCAGCAGGGGAGGAGGGGAGGGGAAGGGCTCAAGAGGGGGGAAGAGGGGAGCACAAGGGACTATGGTGATGGCTCCATGGGTGAACAGGCGATGGGTAACCTATGGGGAACACACAATAATCTAAAAGATATGATTAACAAAAGTAAATAAATAAAATATTTATTAAAAAAATATTTCACTTTCAATGAATGACTTTAAATTTTTCAACTTTGATATCAGTGGTCCCCATATTTATACCTAAGCTCAGTCTCCCTGAAATTCCAAGATAGCTTCTATCTCTATTGTCAGGAAACTGTCTGGAGACTACAGCCTTAGAAAACAGAAAAGGGAGAAATGAACTGAAAACATTCCCTGAGAGTTAGGTGTTTCAATTCCTCCTCCAGCAGGACTAGAGGGCTTTTCTGGGAGTTTTTTTCTTCTGTAACCCAGTGCTTGTATTGCAGATTGAGAGATGCTAGATGCAAAGTTAAATGGTGAATTCTGGATTTTCTTCCCTGTTACTATTACTTTTCAGGTGAGTTCAGTGGGAGAAATAGGGTACGGGGTTCTCAGAAACAGAACTGTGGAGCCCACATTTTTATGTCATGAGTGAGAAGAACAATTTTTGATACTGTAGCACTGGCCTTTTAAGAAAATGTTCAAGCAGGCATTTTACAAGAAAACAGAATAGGTTTTTCCCAAGATGTCACCTTTGTATGTGGAACTAAGGTCAACTGAAGTTTTGTGAGCCGCTGGAGAATCTATTACCATTACCTTAAAGAATTCAGGTTACCTAGATTTAGGATCATCACCAAAAATAAACTTTTCTCTGGAGAAACCTATCAATGTAAGGCAGCGCAAACATCTAAAGGCAAGGTTTGATTACAGGAAGTCTCCTCTCCTTGTTGTGAGACCCCATCTTCTCTTCTTGACAACACAAGCCTCAATGGCATTCCTTAGCATAAAACATAAGTTCCCAGTTTGTCCCATTTACTTTAGAATTTAAAGTCACATAAAGTTTTCATGCACAGGAGAAAAAATTTGATCTTTTCTTCTACTAATCTGATGTTAATATGCTTGCTCATCTAGCCAAAGAAGAACCCAAAAGAAGTTTGGGGGATTTCCCATTACCCTCTTCCCCCAACCCCCATGCCACTATAATATACTCTCTTCAGTAGAGGTGAGATAATACAGTCTCCTATATATAGACTATCCACAACTCAATTCTTACTTTTTTTCAATATCAAGGGTTAGAAACATTGGAATTCTCTCATACATCAATACCTCATACAAGGCTTCAGGGAGTGTTGTGGTTTCACAGGCTCTTCTGAGGTCCTGCCAGACATATAAGGCAGCATAGCCGCCATGGTCTTGGTGGACATTGCCCTTTGGCCTCTACTCTGACAGGAGAGCCATTGGACAGTTAGAGACAAAAGATGGATGTGACCTCATTGTACTCCCTCTGACTGTTGCTAAGTGGGCAGAGGCAATAGCTCAGTTATAGGGCCACAGCAATAATCCAGACACAGCTGCTCATGGAGGTGGATGCTGGATCCATTTTTGAAGTTGTAAGCATTGAGAATGCTGATGAATTAGTTAATAAAGGAAAGAAGTTATTGCCTGTAACTTCTTCAGTCTAGCAAGCAACAGAAAGAACGGGCTTGCTACATATTGAGTTGGGAAGGCTGTCAGGGAAATGTTTTCTGTTTATTTTTTGACACATTGGATGAAAAATGCATTGCAAGTCAAGTAGAATAAGAATAGCCAGTTGGATGCTGGAGTTGGAATTTCCGGGAGACTGAACTTGAGGAATAAAAATGGGGAACACTGATATCAAAGTGATATTGAAAGTCGTATGCCTAATAACAAAGAGGGGGAACAGCTGAGGAAGGAGACTTGGGGTACCAGAACATTATCCCAATGACAAGATGAAGGAAGGTGGGAAGGAGGAAAGAAGTAGGAAAACTAGGATTTTCTTGTAGTTGGTCACCAAGTAAAAAGAATAAGAAAGAAATATATCCAGGTCCATTTGGAGGTAACATGAGGTCTCCTGTGTAAACATTCAAAATTGCCAGAGGCATTAATGAGCAGGTATACTTTGGCATCTGTCCTTGTTTTCTCATTATCTTACCCATTTTAGGCACCTCAGCACACAGCAAAGTGCCTTATACTTTATAGGTGTATATTAGATGTTCGGGAATGAAGGAATAGAATATTTCAGATGGTTCTATGAGTTGTCTATATAAAAGATAATTATCCACATGGAATGTAATTATTCTGAGTTTTCTCAATTACCATTAAAATTAAAATATACACTTCTATTAGTGCATGGATGCCTAATGGAATAAATATGATCAGGAAAAACAGTGTTTTTTGAAACCCATGCAGTTAATTTCTCAAAAAACAAATATTGATATGTATTCTCAGGAGCCCAGACAGTTCCTTTTGCAACTACTTACTGTCTCCCCGGCAGAGCAGAGGCCCCAGAGTGTAATATGCTTCAGCATGTGGTCGGCCTGTGTCTGTTGTCACAATCTGAGTGACCGGCAGGTGCTCTTTATGGGAAAGCACTACTGTGTCGCTAGTCCTGGAAAACAAATATAAACATGGAACGTTCTCTTGAACAACATACAGACAAGTAATCATCTTTTATTGCAGTTCAGGAAGTATTAAGCTAAGTTTGTAAATACATAGCAGTAGGGAAATTGGGGGGATTATCTGAATGCTTGCAAAGATAGCAATGTACTTAAAGGGGTCATCTGAAGACCAAAGATCACATTCATCGACATGAGGACAAAGAAAGTGGGCAGGTCCTGAACCGTGGTCATTAGTGCAGGCACAAAATCTTGTTTTCAATGCCACTGAGTAGTTCATTGCTCTTTCCAAGTTAGCCACTGTGCAATAAATGCACAACTGACATATGCAAGTAAGAGCAATCTGCTTTTAAGAAAAACAAGAAGCACTTGATTGACAAGATTTAGGTTAAGTTTTCAGTTCACAGAGTTCTTTTTCACTAAAGTTTCAGAAATTCCTATTGTGGTTCTTTGATATTTCCTAACTTGTCGATGCTGTAAATTTAAAAACAAAAACAAAGTTACTGATTCTAAACCAAGATGAAGAATGGCTGCCAAAATGAATGAATGGCCTAATGCATGGGAAAGTGTTTGTGAGTGTCACCATCCATTCATTCGACAGTCAGTGCACATGTATATGCCAGGCCCTGTGTGTTGGGGATGTGGACATAAAAACCACCATTGATGTCCCCAAGAAAGCAGGTGATAATCTAACTAGTAACAGTAGTCATAATAATATCATCATGTAAGTGAATGCTTGAGGATGGTTCCAACAAAACCAGGACTGAAATGAGAGGCAGGGAACTGGGTAGTAAGCAGACTTTATCAGCAATATCTTGTCTGGAAAAAACAAGAAGATTTTGCTATACATTGTGAGCTTTTTCTAGTTTTCATTTTTTACTCCAGTTATATATGTACTTTTGACATACTGACAATTAACAGCTTGCCTAATTCATCATCCCGATGCTCTGTCTCTGTGTAGATCCTGGAAAGTTTTCATTTCTAAGTTACTGAGCCACCACTCACTCCTGTCTATAAAACTTGAAAACTTTTAAACTGAATAATTTATCAGTCACTCCAAAATATACTTTTGGTATAAAATATATTTTTAAAGTAGAAAAGTTAAAATGATTAAAAATGGTCTTTTCTCAGAGTTTTGACAAGTTAGTAGCAGTTCATATAAGATTAAAAAATCCTGGAAATTAAGAAAAATATTTTTAATCAGATTAGCCCAAAAATCAGACTGAATTAAATAACACTTGGGGGTTTTATCTGGCCAAATCCCTGAATTTCCTTTGAATGGAAGAACACAGATGATCCCACAGTTTTGCTGGGAACTGGTGGTCAACAAGTTAAATGATGCCATTATTGGGGAAGTCAATCTGGAATTTATTTTGCTATAAATGCAAGGATAACACATCAAATTCCTGGTGTTCAAACTATCAACAAATGTTACTGATAAATACTTTATCTCAGTCAATAAATATTGATTTCAAATAGGCAGAACATTCTAAGGAAAAATGTTAAGTATATTTAGTTGTTCATTGAGGATCCTTGAATTTGAAAAAAAAATCAAAAGTTACACTTTTTAATGTAGTGAAAAGCGACATTTTAATTCTGTTTTTAACATGGTCAATGCATAAAAATTCCTGAAAAAAAACCTTAAGGAAGATCATAATATATGTTGTGTGTATTTCAGTAGGCAATATAACAGTCTTTCATTTTGTTGCTTGCAAGCACCTTCCTGAGTCTAAGGAGATTTTAAATAATTTTCTTTAAAAGTTCTTTATTAGTATAAGTCAGTCCTAATTGCCCATGCTTTATACATATAATAAATTGCCAGTGTCATCAGATTCATTCAAAATTGCCTATTTTATAATTACATCTCAGTTTTCTTCTTGCTTCTCTATTTTTTTAAATTTTGTGAACCATGCATGATAACTTCCCGCAATAATTTTATTTATTTATTTATTAATTTTTTAAAAGCTTGATTTATGCATACAAGAGCTGGGGTCTAGGCCAGAGGTGTGGGGGGTGGTGAGAGGATCCACCAGAGACAGAGTGGGGAGCAGAACAGGCAGATCAACTGAAGTACACTGCTGAGGGGAGCAGCAGGCGAGGCAGGAGAGGTCTGCTGCGCCACATGGGAAGCTCCCTGGCCAGGGGATTGAACTCGTACTGCAGTGGCTGTGGATAACTTCACAGGTTGAGACTTAACATCTTGCACCACAAGGGAGGCCCTCGCAATAATTTTAAACATTCAATAAGAGAAATTCTAAACCCATTAGTTCCCAACCTCTAGAAATTATTCTCTTTGTTGTTTTTCAGTAGTCTTTGTTTAGATAGGATAGAACTTTGACTGCTTTATTGGGAAGGCTGCATGGAAGAAATATTGGCTCAACTTTCAGGAAAAGAGGGATTGGTGACAACATAGTTATTATTCAGAATTATGTATTTTGAAAGCTATTGGTTTTCACTGCTCTGTGTGTTCACTCTTCTGGGAGCCCCAGGCTGTATAATCACTACATCACTGTAACAAGCCTTCACTTCCAGTAGGGCGTCTCGCTCACCTTGTTTCCATCTTCTGGATTATTTTAGCTATTCACGCTCACTTTCCACATGAATTTTAGAATTGAATTTTGTCACCAGCCAAAAGAAGAAACCGGTATTTGGCATTTGTTTGGAATTAAATGGAATCAAGAAAATCATTTGGGAGAAAGAAAATCATTTTGGGGGAGTTTTTGTATTCATGACAGTAGTCATTGTATGATGTCTCTGTTTACTTAAATCTTATATTCTCATAATAAACCTCTGTGATATCTTTTCTGTACAAGTCTTTCATGTTTTTGTTATATTTATTCCATGGTACTATACTCTTCGTTGCCTTTGCGAATTGTTTTTATAGTAATTTCTTATAGAAACATTTTCTTAAGAATTGAATAGTTCTAAGATTCAGTAATCTTAATCTTTCATTCATTTGAACAATTGTTCTGCATATTTGCTTTGGTTTGATTTGTAGACAACCATATTGCCTATAAATAATGTAGTCTTTATTTTCTTGCTTCCAATATTTTGTGGTTTTTGAACTGTCACATGTATCTATTATCTTTCTATTATTCATTTCTAACAACACTGCCTTGTAATAATTAGAGAAACTGTCCAAATTTACTGTAATTTTTTGTTTTATTTTATGGAATATTAGGAAAACCAGTTTGTAAAAATATGTATGAATGTTTAAGGTAATTATGTATTATATAATACGTAATTAAGCATATTACATATGCCTAAATCAACTTGTTAATTTCATTTAATTGTATTCTATACCCTTATTTCTGTTCACTTGACTTTCCAGTGATGAGAGATATATGTAAACCTCTTCTTATCATGGTTCACTTGTTAATATCTTTCAGTTCTGTCATATTTTTTTCTATATACATTTTTGAATTATTTTTATTAGAAGCATTTAAGTTTTGGATCAATAGTTCTTTCTGGTAAAATTTAAAAAAGCATTGTTATATGGGGTAATAATCTTTGCTCATATTCATCTTTTTCAAACTTACTTTCAAGTATATTTGCCTGGTAAAAAATATTTTTAGTATTTTACTTTCAATGTTTTTGGGTATGCAAAGAAGGTATACCTTTTTTTTAAAAGATTTTTATTTACTTATGCATACAAACTGGGGTGTAGGTCAGAGGTGTGGGGTGGTGAGAGGATTCACCAGACAGAGTGGGGAGCAGAAAAGGTAGATCAACCGAAATACACTGCTGAGGGGAGCAGTAGTTGAGGCAGGAGAGGTCTGCCCCGCCATGTGGGAAGCTCCCTGGCCAGGGAATGAACCCTTGCCACAGTGGCTCTGGAGAGTTTCATAGTGATGCACTTAACCCGTTGCACCACCAGGGAGGCCCCATACTTTTTAATCAATATGATATATCTGATTAAAGTGGATATTTCTGTGACATATATTATTCATGATTACTCAAACATTTTTTCCTTATTTTCTACTTTCTCCTTTCTCTGTTTTTAATTAATTTCTTATCTTCTGTTGGATTAGCTGAGTGTTTTATAATCAATTTTGTTGATATTCTATTTCCATTTTTTATAGGTCATATTTAAAATTTTAATATATATACTTTAAGCAATTTAATGTTAATAAATATTTACAAAACAAGTTTTAAATTACAGAATTTTCATTTCTGAGAATGCTTTTAGTTCTTTATAAGTTATAATCCTTGTTTATATAATATGATTGCTTTCTGACTTTTTAATCTCATACATACATGTATTTGCATATATATGTGTGTGTATACACACACACACACACACACACACACACACACTCATATTACTGATGTCTGTTATTTACCACTTTTATTTTTTAGCCTCTGATTTTACAAATTTCTTTCCTCAATATTACTTGGTGCATCTGAGACCTTTCTAATAAGATCTTTCCTTTTTTTCTTTATTTTTGTGTAGAAGAACTGGGGTGTAAGCCAGAGGTAGGGGGGATTAGAGGGGAGTAGAACAGGTGGATCTATTGAAAGACACTGCTGAGAGGAGCAGAGGGTGAGTCAGGAGAGGTCTGCTGCACCCTGTGGGTCAGCTCCCTGGCCGGGATAGAACTCAGGTCATAGTTGTGATAAGCGCTGATACTTAACCCCTAGGCCACCAGGGAGACCTAATAAGTTCTTTTTCTTTCATTCTAATAACCATTCTTCAAAAATTCTTTTTGTGGAATTTCCTTGCCGTAAATTTCTTTAGCGTCTGTATGGAGATCCATTTTGGTTCACTTTTAAAAATGTTCGCTAGGTACTTGCGAAATAAGCCAAAAGGAAAAAGAAAAATATCGAATGGTCTCACTTATAGCAGGAATATAGGGGAACCAAATACAAGAGCGTCAACCAGCAAGAAGGATTGGGAAGGATTGGGGCTCAGAACAGGGGAGAGGGGAGCACAAGGGACTGTGGTGACAGTTCACGGGTGAATTGGGGTGGGAAACCTACAGGGAATATACAGTAATGTAAAAGACACAAATAAAAATAACAAAAAAACAATGTTCGCTAGGTAAATGCTTGGAATTTGACAACTGTTTTAGCTCTGAACTTGAGAAGCGTGTCCCACTGTCAATGGCCACTCTCTGCTTTGAGGGAAGGTCAGTTTGCTAATTGTCTATACTCTTAAGAGACTTCCTTTCACTTCTGTTCCTTTTGGCATTCTTTTAGTATTCTTGTATTTCACAATCATTTATATACATATATTACTTTTATTTAAATATAGAGGATTTACTTTATTTATCCTGCTTGGTATTCCAGTATTTTCTCAATTTAGGAAATTTCTCAGCTATTTCAATTGTCTCTTCTTAGTTATTTCCAATCTTCTCTTTCAAAGAAAGACACATGTTCAGTCTCCTCCATCCCCTCCTCTATTGTTACTTTTTCAGTTTCCATTTTTTTGTGTGTTATATTCTTTGCTCTTCTTTGCACTTATTTTCATTTCACTACTTTTCTGTTCACTTGTGTCTGATATATGATTTAACAACTCTTAAATTTCAATGATACTATTTTCATTTCCAAACACTCAGTTCTTTTAAAGTCTTTGTTATATAGTATCTCATCTTTGTTAATAGTATCTGCTTGCTTTCTCATATTTAACCCCAGTGTTTATTTTCAAACAGCTCATATATTGAATTTATTTATTTATTCATTTATTTAAACATTAATTTTTATTTATATATATAAGAACTGGGATGTAGGCCACAGTTGTGGGGGTGAGAGGATTTACCAGAGATACAGTGGGGAGCAGAACAGGCAGATCTACTGAAATACACTGCTAAAGGGAGCAGCAGGTGAGACAGGAGAGGTTTGCTGTGCCATGTGGGTTAGCTCCCTGGCCAGGGATCAAACTCAGGCTGCAGTGGCTGGTGATAGCTTGATAGTGTGAGACTTAACCCCTGCATCACCAGAGAGACCCCATATATTGAATTTATTCTATGTTTACTAATGTATCCCTTCTCTGGAATTTTCAGGCATCAAATTTACTCTTTGTAGTTTCTTCTATTTCCTGCTATTTATTGTCCCCACTCTAGTGGTATGTGATACTGGATTATGAGCTCATGTTTGGTAGTATTTTATCTGTGGGAATCCTGTTCGGTCAACACAAAGAGGGAAAATTTCACATAATTCTATGATGAATCATTGGTACTGCCAATCTGTGATGAGTTAACTTAATTCATGGACCATCCATGTAATACAGGTAATGAAAACCTGGACTCCCAAATTTCATGAGGGCAGGACTGTAGACATGAGCTTTCAGGGAATTAAATTTGTAACTAGAGAGCTTATCTGAAGACCTGTCCTTGTTGACTTGTCTTTGGGCTTGCCGCCTTTAGAGACCTCCAATTTTGTGTGCCACACATGCCCTTCATTTGCTCAAGAGTTTGTCTGCTGTTCCCTTATGGTTATTTAAAAACACAACTAGAAGTTAGGGAGTTTCACAGATAAGCCATACTGCAGTCATCTGATCATCAGGCTAAACTTAACTTTACTTAACTTTCAAAAGTTTGATATTTTTTTGTCAGTAAATAGGAAACACTAATCCAGTACTTACTTTGTCTTACCAGAAAAATAAAATGGATGATTAACTTTCCGCAGGTAAACAGAAACAGCTAACTTAAAAGTTCAGACTTCAAATGAATTATACCATACACATCAATGCTTATACTTTTAACTTTCGAGGGAATACTTAAGTCTAGTGTCTTTATTTATTGTGTCCACTGTCTGCTTAAGGAACATAGTTAAAGCAATAAAAAGAAATTACAGTTTGCACAGGGAAATTATATGGAAATCACCATTCATTCCGGTCAGCATCACAGTTGCAGTAATATTGAGAATCAATGCAGTTCCCCTCTAATCCACAAGTACATTTTTGAGCATCAGGCAGAGAGCCTCCCCAGTAAGTGTGTGTTTCATTGGTTCTTCCAACCCACCAGCTCACTGGGGTTCCATCTGAAAGACAAGTATGAGAAAGGTAACACCTACTTTACTCCCCACTACCTGTCTTCCCAATATAGTTCCTTTACTCCCCTCTACTTAAAACACAGAGAGACTACTGAAAAGTAAACAGATTTTAACGCTGCAGTTGGATATCTTTAAAAAAAGGACTTCTAGTATTTAAAAAAATATTTTAATAGCAACACTTATGCTATCACAATATTGTTTTTTTTTTAATTTAGAAAATGAGAAAGTAGTGCCTGAATATCATCCAGACGTGTTATTGACATATTTCTCTCGAGAAATACAATTACATAATTTGGTTGAAATAACACTCCAAACATAATTGTCATCAAAATAAAAAGCAGAGTATTCACTGAATTTAAAATCTGTCTGAGATCCTAAAATGCCACAGAAAGAATTTAATATTATTATGCTAAATATGGCTTTCTTTCACTTTATTTGCTAGCTGAAAACACTGCTATTTTCAATCACATTTTTTAAAAAAAATGCTTAGAGATGTGTGCTTTTGCTTATACTGAATGGTGCTCTGCATTGGGAAACTAAAGAAATGGCACCCATCAGTTTTCTTCATGCCTCAGGTAAGTCTTAGGGTCAGAACATCTCTGAGACAACTATAACTCAGCTCTTAGGCACAACCCCCTGCTCAGTGGACCCCACAATTAAGTACCAGGGCCAGAGGCTTCTTCGACTCTACAAGACTGCACATTTATACTAAAGATCCAGAAACACTGCTAAGGCACGTGACGGGAACCAGAGCACACCTGGGAGATGATGATTAGGAAAGGGAGAGCACTAGGTAGGTGGAGGGCAAACACTCCCTAGTAAACAGAGCAGGAGGCAGAATGGAAGTGACATCAAGTTGATTGGCTCTGAACAGAAGTCTGTCCACTTTACTGTGCTCTTTCAAACCCTTTGGTTATCCCCAAAAGGCCCCTTAGAGAATCTGGAACACATCCCAGCTTCTCCCTAATTTATAGCTGCCACTGCTTATTATGGCTCCCTGTTGTCTGCTTCTGCTGACAACCTCTCAGCTTGTAAACACATTGACTGCATTCATTACCACCCACCACAGGCCCAGTGGGTAAAATATGTGCCAAGAAATCTAAATCAATGGTCTTTTTTTTTTTAATGAGTTGAAAACTTGTCTCTAGAGGGTGTGAGTAGAGTTTTTTTGTTGTTAAAAAGGTATTTTTCAAAACGCCATTTTAAATTGTGATTATTCAACATTCTCTCAGATTGAAGAACAAAGTCATATGTAAATACATAATTGTACATCCATCCACATCAGAATTTTTCATTTTCTCTATGATATAAAAAACATTAAGTGTTTTAAGGTACATATGGCACCATTCAAAATGTGTTTTAGTAAACTAATATAATAATAATGCAAAATAACTAAGAACAACTCAAAGAAGAATCAAAAGCTGCAACGAAAAAGAATGGGACAGACATAATGATGAGGGTGCACAACTCCACTTGTCCAATTATTTTGGCCTCTGGTTCACAATCCTTCTCTCTACTCACATCTGAAATCCTTGATTTTAGCATTCATAAGGTAATCAAATCATTGACTAGGATGTGAGTGCTTACTGTCACAGAACTTCCTCTTTAACCACCTACAGCCTTATCTCCCCAACTATCTAACAGAGAGACTCTACAGATGCCGACAATCCTTGGCCTCACCTTTCTTCCTGCAGCACCACAGTCACACAAAGGCCGCTACACTCAGACTGCTGTCCTTGCTGATCTGCTTACTCGTGATCAGGACTGCACTGGTTTCCCAGTAATTTCTAAGATTCTGAACGGTGAAAAATTATTGAGATAAAACTCAATCTTGATCTAAACTTCCCAATCTATGCTACACATTTCTTATATGGTTTGATTCTCACACTGTTTTCTTATTAAAATATTCTGCTGACAGCTTGGTTGCTTTTACCCTCTCCACACAAAGGTCACACCCATGCTCTGCACACCTATCTGTGTCTGATGATAATGAAGAGCATATTAGCGCAACAATTTTAAGGTGTATTAGACTACACTATTTGTTTGCCAAATCTCTACCTTAATTAAGAGCTTCTGGAAAGCTCTTAAAGCTTTCTAAATTAAGTTTGCACTGAAAATTCTCCAGTAGCAGCTGATAAGAAATGTATATAACTTGAGCAAGTACAGTCCATGAAGTCCCTTATTTTGCTTCTTTAGCAAGTTATTTATTTAACAAGTGTAAAAATCTTTTCACTTTGCCTCTTTTCCCCTAACCCCAATTAAATACTTGTTTTTGTTGGTGTTATTGCTGCTATATAAAGTTTATCAAAGAAATGGCAGCTAAGTATGTGCACATCAGTGGGCTACACACTGGCCTACCATGCAGGAATTCTTTCTGATCTGGGTGGGTCCCAGGTTCTAGAATAGACTGGATGTATCAATTTGTTTCCTGATTAACTGCCTGATTATGTTCTCTGTCTTGGTCAGTGGTTGACTCCAGCCCTGTTCTGCTTTTTCCTTGTTTTCCCTGGTTACATAGAACAACTGCAGTGACTGAATGTCCTAAAGGGAGTTTATTCATTTGGGGAGAGTCTAACACTTTAATTCAGGCATCTATTTGACAGCAATCAACTAACTTACTAAACCCTTTAGTATTCACAACAAACTCACTAAAACAGAGTGCTACAAATAAGCAGCACTTAATTCATGTAATTTATAGATGATGTCCTGTTAATGTGTCTCAGCTCTGAAGACTGAAACTCAGAAGAATGAAACAATTTCCCAAGTCCCAGAGTAGCCGAGGGACAGACTGGAATTTGGACCTCTAAGAACCCTTCTGTCATACTCTGTGTGCTCCACTCCACAGCTGTCTCATCAGAGATGGGGAGACCAGTCTCCAGAAAACCAAAGTGTTTCATTGAGGCTGTAGGACTGGACATTCTGACAAAGGGAGATATTTCAAAGGAATAAAGCTGAAATCAAAAACAGAATTTTTAAAACTAGTCTAATTATGAAAAAGGAAGTACTGACAATTTTGTTATTTTGTGTCCTGAAAGAGCTGTGTGATGCCAACATTTCTCTCTAACTAGTAATTATCCATGACACTGATTGTATTCAGTCTATGAGAAAGAATCTCACCAAAATAATCCCTGCCAGATAACTAATCCACACTGCTAGCGATCCTTTCTAAGGTAAAACAGCATTGAGAGGTCACTGTACTTCATGGTGGCTGAGGACAGAGCATTTCAAGGAAATTGTAGTAGACTTTCACTGCTTAGCTGCCCAGTTAAGTATTGATAAAGACTCCAAGTCATTCCCAACTGAGCAAAGAGCAACATGGTTTGACATTCTTCTTTGATCTAAGGAAAAGCATCTCTGTAATTTTCAGATCGTGACTTGTGGACACAAGATGTCTCATGCATCTGTGGCTGTTATGAATTTGTGGGAAATACAGTGCACTGTGCCTGATTTCTCTGACTACTCACTGTGGCGTGTTGAAAGCCGTGACTTCTTGCATTGGAAAGCCAGCTCCTGATGGCAGTGGTCCGCTCGGTCAATTATGGCTTGGAGCTGGTCCATGCTGGCTTTGTACTTGAAAAACACAGGATGGGGACTTTCTCCACCGGAGCTTTTGACCTTGGCCATGTGGGAGCCATCATGCTGCACTGAGATCCATGCAGTGTCTTGTGGGCACAAGTGGGATGAGAAGGAGACAGGAGACTGTAACTAGATTGGAATTATTAAAATAAATATGAAAATCAGAGACATCTTTTACCTGAATTAGGTTTTTATCTTCATAAAAACCTTTGCAATTGGA
The DNA here is from genome assembly GCA_004024925.1 of Scalopus aquaticus. Classification (NCBI taxonomy): domain Eukaryota; kingdom Metazoa; phylum Chordata; class Mammalia; order Eulipotyphla; family Talpidae; genus Scalopus; species Scalopus aquaticus. The sequence goes on along the minus strand of PVIJ01003336.1, from coordinate 34,924 downwards.
ATCAACATAAGTGGGATTCTTAAAATTTTAATATTAGAGAGTATATTGAATTTGCCTTACCATGTATTTGCAGTAACTATTTTTGGTAAATTTTGTTTGACCATATAGTCAACATTGTCGGGGGAGTGAATTTTTAAAGTTTTGTGTTATAATATTCAATAACACATTATGCTATACAAGCAACACTTTGGCTGTTAAGTTTTTTTTCTTTTCATTGCCAAAAGAAAGAAGCTAAACTTTATTGCGTATATCATTATCTTTTTAAAGAGCGTATTCCTCACCTGATTGAGAATCTTTTCCTCTGATAATAAAAGAAATGTGTAAAAGACACACTTGTAGGACAAGTAGCCCATGTGGTCATGCAAAATAATCAAAAATAAAATATTTTTGACAGAAATTGACTGACAGTGTGTCAGCAACTCATTCATAGTGGACAAAACCAAAAGCCACAGTGCTTTATAGTATCTAACTATTCCTGCAGTAACCATACAAACATGAATGTTTGTTAACAACTTTGTTTGTATTTCTTTTACATTTATTACCTGTATTTTTTAAGTGATTTAAAAAACAACTAATGCACACTCCACCACAGAAGAAAACCTCTTGACTTCTTTTGTCTTTCCTAAAATATACCTCACGCCATGAAACTGAGAAGCTCACATACTACAACAGGCCCATGGTTCAGTAGGCTGATCAGAAATTGCCTAACTCAAGTAGATTTAGGCAATTAATTTAGGCAAAAAAGATAACATGAAGTCACATAACTTCCCCTGCAGTATGTTTTTGATAAAATACAATCAGTCTACATATACAATTTCCAGATTACAGGGGAAGAAATGATCAGGTGGAGTTTATTATTTTCAATAGCTTATACATGGACAAGGTTCAAAAATCAAATGATAGTGCAAGACCCAGAGGAATCCTTGCTGGTCCTTGCTCCACCCTGCCACGGGACTCGGGGCCTGGGGAACACCTACAAACTATACCTGTGTGCCCAAACCCCTGACTCATCATCTGCACCCAGCAATCCAGGGAGGAGGATCACAGGATCCATGGAAGGAACTCTGGCTCAAAGTTTATGGAATGCAACATCACAAAATATGCAAAAAACTACCAAGTGCAAGAACACACAGTGAGTCTAATATGAGACTCTTTGATATTCAATTACAAAAATACGCATAATAGATCATCTCCCTCTTTGCTCACTAAGGAGAGGTAAATGTTCTTAGAGCAAGTTGAAGTCCATAGATTTCCCCCTTTAATCATGTTTTCAGAAGACATTTAAAGTTTCACCCTTTTATAGAAAATTATTTAAATGGGCTCAGCATTACTTTTTGAAATGATCTACTTTCATTCATCCTCCAAGTTTCTTCCATCACAGAAAACAAGGGTAAAAGGAATCAGGGGGAGGATGGGGTAGGCTTGGGAGTTCATCAATTACAGTGTCATTTATTTTCATGGTTTATGGCACAAAGAGAGATGACGTGCCTGAGTAGTTCATAAAGACTTGTGGTCAGTATGATAGATTTATAGTCTTCCATATTTAAAATGTAATAGAAGTCTTTTTCAAGTGGAGAGAAGGAAAAGATTGAAATAAATCTTTAAAACTTCTCTTCTTAAAAAAAGTTAAATGACTGCCCTTTCTCAAAAGATTATTATAAAGACATGCAAACATGCATTATGTTTTGTTAATATGCCACAACAGATTATTTTCATGGATTTCAAAATGATTAGTGGGAAGGGGTTTTTGAGATCATGTCAGATAACCTTTCAAGGAGGAGACAGATCAAGGGATTTAGCGACCCTCATAGTCGTTATTCACTGTAGTTTGAAGCACTAAACAGATCTCAAGAAATTAATGTTAATAGTGTACACATTTAAGCAGGACTTTTGAACTATCTTGACTTAGACCAAACTCAAAGAAGGCTTTCATCTGCATGCAAGGAGATGGGCAGGGTACACAATTACTCCGGCAAATGAGCCTGAAGCTGAGTTAACTTGATAGTTTGATTTTGTTAAACAAGATGGAAACCATAACACTCACTGTTTCAAACTCATCCTCTAGTTTCTGTTTACTTTGCCAAATTATATCCGCTTTGCAATTTGCAACACTTCCTACATTTTATCATCTAGGTTGGAACTACACAAGGAGTCTTTTATAGCAAAACAGGTGGTCAGATGGAAAAAGAAACATCTTTAGTTTACACACTCAGTAAACACAAATCCAAAGCACATCTGCTCTGCTCATTTCCATCTCATGAGGAGAAAAAAAAAAAGACTTCAAGACAAACCTGAGGCCTTTAGAATTGGTGGGTCCCTCACTTAGGATTTGAAAATTGATGTTGAGAAAGGGAAGGCACAAATCCTTTTATGCACAAATGCCTCAAATGAGGTCCAATTTGTGTTTACACACCATCTCTTTGGAAATGAAGCTTGCTGCCTGTGCTTCTCCTGGGGAGAGGTACCCATGGTCTGAGAAGAATGGGGGGCAGTATGTCCAGGTGCTGTGACACCTCACCTTCTATCTCCAGGTAAACAGATGGTCAAGTTGATACCCGCAGGATGGTAAATCAGTGCAGATTTACCCCAGCATCCATTTCTGTATCCACAGAGACAATCTGAGTATTACATTTTGCCTCTGGGAATGCGGCTCCCAACCCTTTCAAACTCCTCCCACTTGATCACTATCTTGAGAGAAACAGTTTAACGCTCGCTGTCACCTCCCATCTAGTCAGGTCCTCTTGCCACAAAGGTAAGGAAATGCAGGCCTAGAAAAGCCCCCTTGTCCAATTTGACAAAACTGTATCACTTAGCCACACATTTATTTCTAGATACTGTGAGTCACTGAGGGATGTCTGTTTCCCAGAGTACCTCATGCCCTAGGACCCTCTCCTGGGTTTCAAATGCAAAGAGAAAAAACAACTATGTCAAGGGCATTTGTGTGTACACAGGGTTATAATGGCCAAATACAAAGCTGTTAATGTCCATTGGGGTCCTTAGAGGAAAACAATGATCAGCTCTTATCTGTCCTGCCTGAGGTCTCAGAGGCACGAGGCCTGTCACATGCATTTACCAGAGCCAACTATGAGTCGGTGTTTGTGCTTTACTGAGAAGGAGGGAAGACAGCTCTAACAGGCCCTGGGAGAGACCACAAGTCATAGCCCTACACCTGTGGGTCTCTCTTGATCAGTATTTGTTTTAGGGTCCTCAAAAGGGCTGTTCTTCTTGCTGTAGTTCTAGCACCTTTATGATTTACTTTAGTATTTTCAACACAAGAAAAGATAAAATGAGATATCCCCAAGAGAAGTAGACTCTTCACAAGCTTTCTGTCCTGCACAATTTTCTTCCCTCCAGAATTCAGAGGATGATCTTTCCCACTTAAAAGGTCACACACTGAATACAGTTTTGTGTGTCTATTCATTTGTAAGTGTAAGCATCTGCCATTTAACATGGAAGGACACTTACTTAACACAATTTATATTCTCACGAAGCAAATTGTGTGTGCATGAGCCTACCCTGGCACATTCCAAATGTTAAATTATCATGAGATACTATGAGTGTTTCCCCATATACTTCAGTCCACCAAACAGCATGCAGCAAAATAATTTCCTCAGAGAGAACATTATGTATAGACCTAAAGTCATAATGTAAATGGGGAGGCTAATGCTGAAGGCTGTTATAGGTAGTGTCCCCTGGAGGGGGGGCACAGGTGAACAAGAATAGCCCCAGGCAAAATACAGACAATGACTTGGTGGGGTCAGAGGTTCTGATAGGAAATATAAGGGACTGAAGAAGCAACCCCCAGGATTTCAGTGTTTTGGGGAAATTCAGCATTTTCCAGGATATTCAGCCATTTCAGGGTCAGCCATTTCTGCCTCCACCAAGCCGATCTTCCAGAAGGCTGTTATGGACCTCTGAAGGATGTGGAGATGCCTCCAGCAGCCAACCTCAGAAGAGAAAAGTTGAGAGGCTTTGCAGGTAACCAAGGGACTGAAATTGTTCCCAGCTTTACTGTTGTAACCGCCTGGAAAGGAAGACAAAGACCTGGAGCTGGGCGTCTTGCTGAGCTGTATGAGTGTGGCCATATGTTGGGTCATTAGGCTGCTGAAGCTGCTATTTCCAGTGGTTTTTGTCTGGTACTGTGCTGGTTCATCTCGGAAGCTCTGGGGAGCCTCTCCTGCTGCATTTTCTGTTATCATCATGAGTTGGATTCTAGCCTATTGTCCAGTTGCCATGTGCTCTAGGTTCTTAGTTGTGGAAAGATGCCATGTTGGACCTTCTGTTCAGAATAGGGGGTCCCAGTTCTTCGGTGACGGGAACGTTATCTTAGGCACGTTTTGTTTAAGACTTCAAAACACTGAACACTACTTGGGTTGAGATAACCAGCCACTTGTGGTCTAAGTGACTCTTTGTTTCCTCCTGTTTATTAAATAACACATTATTGTTCCCTGAACCTGAGTGATCTTGCAATTGTGTGCATGGGTGAAGAACTCAGGCAGTGACTGGCTAACTATTTGGACACTGTTCTTGGCCAGTTTCGGTGCCCCTTACTGCCCGATATCAATGAGCCTAATATGGCTTACTAATATTATTACTCATATGGACAGAACATAGCATCGTAGTCAATGAGAAAAATGGATTATATCTCATAGTCAATAAGAGATATGGGTTATAGTCTGAGATCTTGAAAAAATAAAAAAATCTCTGTGCCTCCATTCTCATATTTGACAAATGGGGAAACTGGAGCAGGTGACATCAAAGACTGAACACTATCATTCTAGCATGTTTGAATGCTAAGGGCAATGACTTGGCAGGCTGCTGGTTCATCTGCTCTCTGAATGTCTGTGTCTTCATTATTAATCAAGACCATTTGCTTTGTCCAGCAGAAGACCTGGATGTGCTGTATGGCCGATGAATGGGCAGGAGAATAAACCTTCCCCAAGGGTTTGTCTTTTTTCCACTAGACTCATCAACAGGACTGGGCATGCCTGTTTTAAATATTTATTTATTTATGTATACAAGCAGATGTGTGGGGAGTGAGAGGATTCACCAGAGACAGAGTGGGGAGCAGAACACACGGATCGACTGAAGTACACTGCTGAGGGGAGCACTGGGCGATGCAGGAGAGGTCTGCTGTGCCATGTGGGAAGCTCCCTGGCTGGGCATTGAACTCGTGCTGCAATGGCTGCAGACAGCTTCATAGTGCTGCTCTTAACCCGTTGCACCACCAGGGAGGACCAGGCATGCCTGTTTTAGGAACTACCTTAAGAGGTGATAAGAGGTGATAAGAGAACAAGGTTCCCTCAGCGCAATGAGGATTCTTTGCAGGCAAGAGTCAGTATAACAGAGATGAGGCATCATGGCGTATGACAGTCATCAAAGAGTAGCTCTTTTTTTTTTATTTTAAGAAATCCCAGCATTTTGAATTTTCTGTAATAAACACTATCTTCAAACAAAACTTGTCACACATAATGAATGTGTAACAATCCCACACTTACTGCCAAGCTCAATTTTGAGTACGAAAGCAGAAAACAATGAAACCACCTCAGTTTTCCAAGCAATGAAAATATATATTACAGAAGCCACGGTTTTTCTCCTGAAGGAAACTCTCCAAACCATTCTTAGAGCCCCTTTTCACAAATTTCCAATGAGCATTGATATCTACTTAAAATAGCAAAGGCAAGATTTAAATATTAGTAACAGCTGTAGCTAGTTGAATTAACATCTTTCTATCCCACAAGTCTGAAGGTCTATGAGAGCAATTCATTTCCTTTTTGTTCCTCAAACATAGCATTTTTATTTTTTTGCTTCTCAAACAGAGTAGTGCAGGGTAATTTGTGGTTTGAAATGTGTAGGAAGTGTGTAGGAAGAGTGAATAAATGCATGAATTAAGTGGATGACTGAAAAGGTAATTATTTGATTAAGCAGAGACAGGAATTTTAGCAAGAAGAGAAAGGCGAAAGAAATAAACACCATTGAAATAAAAAGTGTGCATTTATTGGTATCCATTCTATAGATGATTATTTTTAAAATATTAACAATAAATCTATCATATAATTGAGCAAATCTACTCCTAAGTATCTATCTGAAGAATGCGAAAGAACTAATTTGCAGGGACACATGCACTCTTATGTCCATTACAGCACTACTTACAATAGCCAAGTTATGGAGACAGTTTAAATGCTCAAAAACAGAGGAGAGGATTAATAAGATGTGGTGAGTGTGTATGTACATATATACACACACACATATATACACATATATAATGCAATATTATTCAGCTATCAAAAAATGAAATCCTGTCATTTGTGACAACATGGATGGAACTGGAGATTATGCTAAACGAAATAAGCCAGAAGGAGAAAGACAAATACCAGATAATTTCACTCATATATGGAAGATAGACAAACAAAACAAATGGTCAGACAAAACCAAAAACAAGCCCTAGGTATCTGACTGTGAAATTGAGGCTACTAGAATGGGAAGAGGAGGGTTTAGGGCAAAGTGGAGGGTGCCTCAGTGGGTGTGGTGTGGTAGCACATCTGAAGGGATGTGAGCCTATACTGCTGAAACATATACCATGTTGTAAACTAATGTTGCCTCAATAAAAAATTTTAAATGCTGTAACTATGCAAATTTATTTAATACAAAAATAAATGAAAATAATATGAATTGTATGTGAGGCTGATGACCCTTTGTTATACCATGATGCTGGGGGCCTGACACAATTCTGATACAGGAAAAAAGCTGTTTAATAAACATTGTTCTTTGGCTTGCAAAAGGGTGACCAACTCCGTGATAATGAGTAGGAAGAGCTGGATTATTGACCTGCTGAGCCAGTGAGTCAGGATCTGAAAGCAGGTGGGCAGAGTGCAAGGAAGCCAGTCCCAAGCTTGGTCAGCGGTCCACAAATGATCCTCACGAGCCCCCAAAGCTGGGTCACTGAGCTGACTGCCATCTAGCGCTTCATGTGACCACTGTTCTCGTGCGCCATTTGAGAACTGGAGTCTCTGAAGCTCAAGGCTTTGAAATAGGGACCAGCACCGCTGTATTTAGAGTCTACAAACAACCCTATATCTGAGTGGAGTCACTGCTGTTCCCTTCTTACCCTAATAACATGGAAATGGTGTTCCTTTTCTCCTGTATAGAGAGGGAATCCAGACCATTTGTGACATGGGTGGAGCTTGAGATATTTTGCTAAGTGATTTATATTTATATCACTTAGCAAATATCATGTGATTTCACTCACATGTGGAATAATAAACAAAGCAAATGAACAAATAAAACAAGACCCAGTTTTTCAATCCAGAGAATAGACTGGTGGTTGCAGAGGGTAGGGGGGTGGGGAAAAGAGGAAAGTGGGCTAATTGTATGGTGATGTAGAGTGATTATGATGTAGTGGGCACAGGTGTGGAATCATAATGCATATACCTGAAACACAGGTAATGCTGTAAATCAATGCTGCCCCAATAAAAACGTATTCGAAATTTCACAAGCAGTGAAGTCAAAATAGTAATCTTTTTTTTTTTTTTGGTTGTTGTTGCATAAAAGATACTAAAATATATGCATAGTGCATCCATTCCTAACATTCCAGATTTTTGAAAGCTATTAGCAAGGATAAAATTCTAACTATTGGCTGGGAATTTTTATTTTGTATATTTTCCAAAGTGTTAGTACCTGTTTCTAAAAATTAGAGAATCATTACTTATTCACAGGCATTGTAGCGTTGTGGAAAAGGCAAAATGTTCATGGTAGAAATATTTCCAGACTGGGAGGCCAGGATCAGGGTTTTAGTTCTCTCTTTATTAATACCTACATTTGTCAGAGGGTGCCTCATGCAACCCCATCAGCAAATGCTGATCAGCAAGGACCTTTATGTTATAACTCTGTTTCATTCCTTGTATTTTTCTCAGGAACAATCTGCATTTTTAAAAAATTCTGATTAAGTATTTTGCTGCAGTTTCTGGAGTATTAGTCTTTCTCTTTCTTGTCTTCAGCACATTGATTTCCTTATGGCTCTGAGTTTCCTGAAAGTCCTTTGTATTTAATGTGATTCGGAAATCTTTGCTCAATTTTTTTTAATTGAAGTAACATTGCATTATAACATTATATGTTTCAGGTGTGCAGCATTATAAATCAACATCTATCTATATATTATACCTTCACCACTGAAAGTCCAATTCTGGGGCCTCCCTGGTGGCGCAACCGGTTAAGTCTCAGCACTATGAAGCTATCTGCAGCCACTGCAGCACAAGTTCAATCCCCCGGCCAGGGAGCTTCCCACATGGTGCAGCAGACCTCCCCTGTCTCACCTGCTGCTCCCCTCAGCAGTGTACTTAAGTTGATCTGCCTGTTCTGCTCCCCACTCTGTCTCTGGTGAATCCTCTCACCACCCCACACCTCTGGCCTACACCCCAGTTCTTGTATGCATAAATAAATAAATCTTTAAAAAATTTTGAAAAAATAAAAGTCTAATTCTGCCCTTCACCATGCTTTGAGCACCCTTTTTGTAACTCCTGCTCTCCATCCTGTTCTTTATGGGTGCGTGTTCCCTGATCCCCTTGCTGTTTCATCTCAATCATAACTTATGGAACCTTAGAACATTTATCTTGTCACAAAATGAGAACATGCTAATTTCATAAGGTTTTTTTTAATATGTTATGTAATCATAAACTTTTATAAAATATACAAAGGCAATGTGATATATCTAATGCTTGTTAAATTGTAATATAACTCTTAATAGTTAAGTATTCTTTGATAATAAATATTTATATGGCAATATCAATCTCTCAATTATTACCCATATTTTTCATGAGTCTGTACACATACACACATGCCTTCCGCCACAGAAAATACATAGCTGCCCATGAACATATTATTACATGAAGTGTGTAAATTTCAGAAACATTTTTCATCTCCTGGATAAATTTATGTGATTAAAAACTCAAACAAATCCAAATGCATTTTTTCACAAATTCAAAGTCAACATTTTCCTGGAACTGGCATTTGTTGAGTTGCAATAACAAAGTTTATGCTTTTTTATTTTAGATTTGTAATTAATGATTTATTTTTGCACAAAGCACATTTCTAATATAATGACCTAACTTTTAATTACCACCTTGTAATTATTTTATATATCATCTTTAATACTTCTGAGTGAACATATTCTCATTATGATCATAAGGCACATGTGATAGAGCTGCTACTGGGTAGTGTTGACTTTTCCCATCTTGGTTCTGCCACAACACATGCTTATACAAGGTTCATTTTCATAAAGAGCTCATTAGCATACCTGTCATGTTGCAGTATACAAGAGCTGGTCCAAGGGGGCCGCTTCCATCAGAGTCGATGTAGTAGAGCCCCGAAGAGTTGGCCCTGTGCTTGTAGGACTCACAGGACTGCTCGTAGAGTGCTGCAAAGAACACGGGACTCAGCAGGGGTTCCGTGGGATGGAGCCCCACGCTGCTAAACATGTGCTACTTTCCCCAGAGACACTCATTTTGCAATCCTTCAATACATTTCCCCAGGAGCATGTTCCCTGTTTCCAACAGGCAGCATGTAGACCCTGAAGCACAGAGCTATCACAGAAGGACATGTGGAACTAAATCCTACTTGCGCCTAGAAACACAAGGGTCTCTGAAAACCATAACAGAACTACTCTCTAATTCTGCCCCATAATATCTAGCTGTAACAGATGGTCCTCAGGGAAAGGGGAAGTTCCAGGTTCCCTGGTCCACCTTAAGGGTGGAGCTGAGCAGGGAGGAGAAGATGGAGAGAAGGCTGGGAGAAGGAAGGAAGGAGATCAAAAAGGAGATATGAAGCAGAGAGACATGTGAAAAAGCTTCTTGGCCTTGGACTTGTACCAGGGACTTTGGGACATGGAAGGAGACGTTTGAAAGAGACGTGGATGCGAGACCCATGGGGAGGCTGATAACGACAGTCTTTATCTTGACTTGTGGGTTTTGATTTTGCTCTTTCCCTTCCAGTTCTGCCTGATCCCTTTTGCCCCTTTCCTATGCGTTCTCATCAGAAGGTCAGGGCAAGCTTTTGGGCGTCAGTGGTCCTGCTTCAGGCCAACCCTGTTTGGCTGGACATTTACTCACAAGGAGATGGATAATTTTGGGTGTTTAAGCGGAAGCCATTTTAATTATATTCCTCTTTTTTGCACACTGATGGTATTTAAGTTATTTTCTATTAAAGGTCTTAGTGTTTTGTTTATGTATGCTTTGTTTTGATGCAGCAGGTGGCAGAACTTATTTAGAGCAGACAGGTATGGGGGTCCCGGGGTGCCCCTCACCCTGCTTTGTAACATTAGCACCTGAAGCACACTGGCTTAAACTCACCAAGTGATCTGTTATTATCTAATAACCATGTTGATTTTTTAAATTACTCAGTAATTATATCCTTTGTTTACTTACAATAATTTACATGTGAAATGCATTTTTAACAAGATGAATTTTACATATTGGCAACTCTTCATTCATTTGTTTTAAAAAGAAACTTCCTTAAATGTTTTGCAAGTAATTATTCAATAAAGTGAAATTCAAAAAGAAATATACATGAAATCTTTATAATTTCAATTTATTCTGATTCATAATTGAATTTTTTTACATGTACGATAACAATTTTGCTATTTCAAGGCAAGGGATTAACATTTGCAGGTGATGGGCTTAATTAATACTCAGAATAAGTTTAAATGATCAATTAGCTGAATAACGTCTCCTGTGTACATCATTCTATACTGACAACATTTAGAAATCATTCTCCAATCACTAATATTCAGTAGATATCTGAGTATTGTATAAGATACCTTGCTATGATGGATACCATAAGTAAGAGACATCTCTAACTAAACCAGTTAACTCCAGATTTCTAAAATATCCAACTCCTTTCTTTCCTAGAAAGCAGCTAACAGCTGCCAAGAGAGGGGCACAAGATGATTCTAGCTCAGTGTTGGGCTGGATCTATGACATAATGATAAACTTGGATCCACACAAGGCTTGGGGGTGTTAGTGAGGTAAACTCACAAAACAGAGTGAAGACAGGCAGGGTGAAGACAGAACGAAGAGAGGATGTGAATGACTGCCACTGGGTCTGCAAGCATCCAGAATGAACCATCTACATTTTTAAACTCTGTCCAACTATTCCAAATAGCTATAGGACAACCCCAGGGAGGACAAGAGGGATTGTTTTTCTCTTCTCCCAAAATAAAATTTGAAGAATATTTGTTTGCCCAAGGTTTTACAAAAGAAACACTTTTCTAAATAAAATGTTATGTCAAATCATATTGACCCAAATTAATAGTGTGGCTATTACCATCCACTGAGGGACACGCAGACAACAGGGATTGTTTTCCACCATGTTTGCATTTTGGCCTTTCATGTTTACCCACCTACATGTACACAGACATGGTCATAAATGCCTAGAAAACTGTCCAGAGGTATACATGCAAATTGATAAAAAAACAAACAAACAAACAAACAAAAAAAAAACAGTGGTGAGGTTTGGACTGGAGTGGGAATTGCAGAGGGAGCAACTGTAAAGGAGGAGTGACTAAGTAAATGAGATATATGCACACATGCACTAACTGTGTACTTAGATTAAAACATATACTTACAGCAAAAGATAATGGCTTCACTGCTTGCTACTGACTTGGCAATATCTCATCTTCATTTAGTTTTGTTTGGTTAGGGAGCCATAATGAAGTCAATTCCATAAGTAGACCAAATTGTGAACTACAAAGGAAAGAGCCTGTCTAGCCTCTTATCTGTATCTTTAACTATATCCACAACATCTAAATGTCTGCTAATTTTTTAAATCAGAATTGTTTGGAATGATGCTTAGATCAGTTACTGACAATATTTAGAAATCATTTTTCAATCATTAATATTCAGGAGATATCTGAGTATTTATATAAGATACCTGGCCGTGATGGATGATGCTATAAGTAAGAGACTTCTCTAACTAAATCACTTCGCCTCTGATTTCCAAATTTTCCAGCTCCTTTTTTTCCTTCTTAAATTTTATTTGCCAACTATTTATATGTGATGAGCTGCCCCTGGAAATTCTGGCATGGTAATAATGAATAGAAGTACAGGTGGGATTTTCAAGGGATGAATCTCTCTGAATCTGCCAAGAGGCTTTGAGCTCTTCTGTGGAATCCCCTGGGCTGAAGACCCAGGTTCTCACTCTAACACCGACACTTGCTTCCCTGGGATTCAGTCCCATATGTTGGACTACAGTCAATCCACTTAAAAGCACAGTGTCATCTCCCAGTAAGAGGTCGGATAGGCAAATTTTCATGTCATGCTCTTTCCTCAAGTCCTATAGAGAGAAGTGTGATGGGAATCCAGAAATGTCAGTGACCACACATAAATAAATAGGGAAAAATGAAAAGTAAAGTCAATAATCAGAAAGCCATGAGGATTCCAAAGGCTCTCTCATTAAATTTCTAGTAGCTAATGATCAATAAAGTTTTGTTAGTTTTCAAGTTGATAGAATAAGTCTTAAGAAAAGAAAGAGCCTGGTATTCAAGATAGAAGAACCAGGATAGAGAGTCAGTACAGAGTGCTGGCTTCAAGCTCCCTGACCTTGCTTGGGTTTGTCTCCCTCCTTTCTCAGGCATGACGTGAAGATAATAACACTTATCTCCTAAGGCTGTTTTTGAGGATTAAAGGTGCAGAGAACTAGAGTGTAGGAGCAAGGCAAATCCCAGTATGCTAACGATCACCATCATCATCAAAGAACATTAGGTTTGCAAGGGATCTGAACATTTACCTAGCTTCTTGCTGGCATCTAGAAATACTACCATTCTAGCTCCCATTCAGTGCTACTTCTGAAACTCACTTGTTTAATTTTGTAAATACTGAGGACCTACTATCACATCCTTCTTATTTTAACAGACAGGACCTGAGGATCTAATATTGGGTTCAACTCAAAGAACAGAATCATATATAATATTGTGCACTCTAGATCATTTTTAAAAAACTTTTGACAATATTTTCTTCTCCTATACTATTTTCCCTCGCCTGCTATTTTTTTTCTTCTGTCCAATTTGATATTATATATTTCTATACACGACTTTAACATTTCTAGGAAATAAAAGTGGCCAAATACAAAACAAAAACTAGTTTCTAAAATGTTTGTTTGTTGGTGTTGCTGCTTTCTAGCACACAGATGCAAAAGTAGACACATATACACAAAATTAAGACAAGGAAAAATAGAGCTACATGAAAATTAGAACAGATAGGAGAATAAGTAAGGTGGGAGGCTTACAGGAATGGCAGGTGGCGCCAGTGTAACCAGTGTGAGTGCAGTCACAAGAGAAGGTGTCCCAGGACTGGGAACATTCACCACCATGTTCACAATAGCTGGGCAAGCACCTAGAGGGAGACAGATACACCGCTATTTCCCACATCTGGTCATGTAAATGTGCGTCTCAATACAAACATGTTCTGATGAAAGGGATAAATGACAGTGACTTGAACAGAAAGATTTAAATATGGACAAAAAATGTTGAGTCTATCATCAAGATTTCCCAACATAATACCAACCATAGACTAATAAATCCATTAGATGTCATTAATTGTCACATGTTTGGAGAAGATACATTTTCTACACATCTCATTATATCAGAACATCTGTTTGCATTTTCACAAATACAGCAAGATTATTTGCATTCATGGTCCAGGACATAAATGACTTACAGTGATGACACATAGCACATGTTTCTCTCCTGCATGCATGTTGTTGAAGTGAGACCTCCAGTTCCTTGAAGATTCAGCTGATGATTTAACGTGTGACCCACCTGAGTCCTTGGAACATAGCTTACTGACAGCAGAGGCGAGAAAGCCCTTGGACAGTGGATTTGTTCGCTTGTTGATTCTGAATCCTGCAACCATCACCATATAAAGAAACCTGGCTCCCTGATGGTGCAGGGGTTAAAATCTCAGCACTATCAAGCTGCCACCAGCTACTATAGCATGAGTTCAATCCCAGGCTGGGGAGCTGACCCATATGGCACAGCAGACCTCTCCTGTCTCACCCCCTACTCCCCTCAGCAGTGTATTTCAGTAGATCTGCCTGTTCTGCTCCCCCACTCTGTCTCTGGTGGATCCTCTCACCCCCCTGCACCTCTGGTCTATACCCCAGTTACCCAAAGGATACAAAAACACTAATCCGAAAGGATACATGCACCCGTATGTTCATTGCGGCACTGTTCACAACAGCAAAGGTATGGAAGCAACCCAGATGTCCAAAAATAGATGATTGGATCAAGAAGATGTGGTACATATACACAATGGAATACCATTCAGCATGGAAAGAAGATAAACACATGCAATTTGCAGCGACATGGATGGAATTAGAGGGGATCATACTCAGTGAAATAAGCCAGAAAGAAAGAGAAAAATATCGAATGGTTTCACTTATAACAGGACTATAGGGAGGCCGGGTGGGAGAGAGACAATCAGTGTGGGGGGGGGGAGGGAAGCGGAGGGAGGGAAGGAAAAGGGCACAAAATGGAATAGAAAAGAACACAAGAGACCATGGAGATGGATCACGGGTGAATTGGTGGTGGGCTACCCAAGGGGAATACAAAATGTAAAAGACATAAATAACAATAAAATATATATTTAATAAAAAAAAATTTAAAAAAAAGAAATAAAATAAATCTTTAAAAAAAAAAGAAAGAAAGAAACCTGGGTTTCTTCCCACAGTCTAGTTGTTCCTGTAGATTCAGTCAGCAGATGGCATACTCAGGACAAATATAAACCACCCGGCTGCCAGCTGACCCCCAGGAGACTACTAATGCATGAGAGAACACAGCAGCAACCACAGAACTGTTTTCAGCCACTAAGTTTTGAGAAAAATTACCATGTAGTCACAGATAACTAATGCATGCATTTAACATTATAATACATTGTCATGCTGACTTAGTAGCTAATGGAAAGTATAAGAGAAGGAAAACAGAAAAAAATCTTTATCCAAATTGTATCATAATTTGGGTCAGACTGATGATGCGGTTAGTAATTAGACTGAGAAATCACTAGCACTGATACTTTTTTTCCCTCATATAACTGAATAAAACATAATATTCAGATTAAAAAATAAACCTACATATCATGGAGATTGTGACATCTCACTTTGATTAAAACTGGAGGTGATTAAAAATGTTTGTGAAATTAAAAAATATCAATTAAAACATGTTAATGAATTTTTCTGATTCTTAAAAATAAGTGCTATCTTCAACAAAATATTAGCAAACTAAATCCAAGGGTCTTTAAATCTGCACAACCAAATGGAATGTATTCCAGATGTGCAAAGTTGTTCAAAGATTTGAAAAAACTAAATTTGAGAATTAATGTAATCTAGAATATCAATGGACTAAGAAGACAAACCATATGATCATATCAATAGATGGAGAAAAAGAATTTGACAAAAATTCAACACTCAAAATTTAAACATTCTCTCAGAAAACTATGAATAGAGAGGAATTTCCTTAACAGGACTTTAACTAGACTTTATTTAATGAGAGAAACTAGTTTCTTTCCCTTAAACTCAGAAGTAAAGTATTATTTTTAAAGATTCATTTATTTATGCATACAAGCTGGTGTGCAGGCCAGAGGTGTGGGGCAGTGAGAGGGGTCACCAGAGACAGAGTGGGGAGCAGAACAGGCAGACGGACCAAAATACACTGCTGAGGGGAGCAGTGGGCGAGGCAGGAGAGGTCTGCTGCGCCATGTGGGAATCTCCCTGGCTGGGTGCCACAGACACCGACAGCTCCACAGTGCTGTGCTCAACTGACTGCACCATCAGGGGAGGTCTGGAAGCATTTATTCTTACCTTTCATGTAACCTTTCATGTACAAACATGTTATTGAAGCAATCAGTTAGACAAGAAAAGTAAACAAAAGGCATGGGAACTTGGAAGGAAGAAATTAAACTGCCTTTGTTTACAGATAACATGATTTTCTATGAAGAAACTGTCAAAGAATCAACAACAACAACAGAATTCTGGAATGCATATGTTATTATAATAAGGTTATGGGATACTTTCTTATAAATGAGCAATAAATAATTGTAATATAAAAATGAAAACTACTGCATTACTTATATTAAATATCAAGGAGAAAGAAGTACATAGTTACATATATAAAAAATATGTCTAAGATATAGATAAGGAAACCTACAAAATACTGATGAAAGACATCAAAGAAAATCTAAAAAAGTAGAGGTGCTCTATGTTCGTGGGTAAGATGTCAGTTCTTCTTGAGTTATATATTCAATTCAAACCCTATCATCATTGCACAACTGTCTGTGGATATCAACAAATTGATTCTAACGTTTAGGTGGAGAGGCAAAATATCTAGGATAGTCAAGAAAATATTGAAGAAAAAAGAAGTCAAAACTCTGAATCTACTAAACTTCGAGAATTACCAAGTTACATTAATCATGACTGTGTGCTATTGGTAAAAGAGCAAACGGATAAATGGCATAGAAGAGGGATTCTAGAAACAGATTCACAAAAATACATTCAGTTCATCTTTGACAAAGGAGCAGAGGAATTTACTGGAGAATTATCTTTTCAAAAAAATACTACAAGAAAAAGTGAATACCAAATATAATATAGACATAGACCATGTGTTTTTAACAAAATTAACTCTAATCATATAAGAAACCTAAATGTAAAATGCAAACTGTTAAACTCCTAAAAGATAGCAAAGGAGAAAATCTAAGTGATCTTGGGTTTCGTGATAACTTTTCAATGTGATTCATTAAAAAAAAAAATTAGTAATATGGACTTAATTATTTCATTAAATCTTTTCTGTGGATAACAATGTTAAAAGAAAGACAAATCAACAGAATAGGAGATAATCTTTACAAATCCAAAACCTGACAAAAGAGTGTCATCCACAATATAGAAAGAACTCTTAAAACTCAACAATAAGATGAATAATCATTAAAAAATAAGGCAAAAGATCTAATAGAAACTCATCAGAGAAGACAGCAAGATGGTAAATAAACATAGGAAAACATGCCCAGTACCATATGTCATTAGAAAACTCAAAACAACAGTAAGATATCACTCCAGATCTATCAGTGCGGCAAAATCCCAAATACTGACAACACCAAACACTGGTGAGAATGTAGAGCAACTCTAACTCCCATTTTTTGCTGGAGGGAAAGTGAAATAGCACAGCCACTTCAGAGTCTGTTTGGCAGGTTCTCATAATACTAAATATACTTTTACCATATAATCCAGCAAGTGTTGAGTTGAAAACTATGTCCACATAAAAACCTGCATATCACGTTTACTACAGCTTTATAACTATCCAACACGAAGAAGCAACTAAGACATACTTTTGAAAGTGAATGGATAAATAAACTAGTACATTCAGACAACAGAATAATATCCAGCATTTCAAGATGATAAGACATGGAGGAACCTAAATTCATAGTCCTTCTTACTGCTCTGTGACATGCGCACCTATAAACTCTCTGGAATTGTCAGTGTGTCTGTAGAACCAGAGTGCCAGTACCAGCCAGGACGACGGGGTGGAGATGGGGTAAGTCCATTCTACATATGTCACAAGTGTGAAGTGGCAATGACTCTCCTAGATTTGGTGTGAGAACTTGTTCCCCACTGGTGTCCACAGAGAGTGAACAAGGCGGAGGGTCTGTGAAGATGAAACAGGAGTCCAGCAGGCATGGTGGGGGTTAGAGTCCCCATGGAGTCCCAGGAAGAGAGTTGGAGAGAGAGAGTCTAACAGGTCTGAGTCTCCATCTGGTTCCTCTATGCTGCCTTGAGGAAATGCTGAAGATGGAGAACCATCCTCCACCATCCAGACCCTCTATCATTGGGTCAGACATGGTCCTTGAGCAACATTCCAAAAGCGGAGACTGAGTAGGTTGGAGAAGTAATTATATTTTTATCACAGAAAAGAGCAACATCAACTTCGAGTAGAGTAGTTGGGTGCTGGTCAGGTCATTCTGCCTATCTTGTTAACTACATAAATTTAACTAAATTCTAAATATCATCACACAGAAGCTTCTCACGTAACTACTGTTATCCTTTTGAGCTAAATGTCTTCCTTTCAGGGAGGAATGAGAAACTTCAGGTTACTCTATAGCAATTAGCAAGTAGTTTCTTTGCTACTTCGGAGAGGGATGTTGGAAACAAGTCCCATTTCTTTCAGAAGGACACACCTAACTCTTCCCTGCTAGGCTTAACAGCAGCAGATTCTGTGCTAAAACTAGAAAGTGGGCTTCTTAGGAAAATAGAAGGATGGCTCTTAAGCTCCAGGGATTATGAGTTAATAGCCATGGGTTTCTGAACTCTAGAATGCCCAAGGTCAGCTTCTGTGTCCTGAGCTTTCTGCTTTCCTGGTGGGATCAAGCTAGCAAAAGCATGCACGAGGACCAGAGAAGAAAAACTGCAGGGATGTGTGGGGAATGTGAGACTCACACACAGGACAGGCAGGGGCTTGGTCTGCACAAGCGACCTTGGGAACGGAGCTAACGAGTCATACAGACCATGCAGGCCAGGGCCTTTAGATTAGAGCTGATGCCCTGGCAGGTAACTGGGATCAGAGCAAAGAGCAACACCTTGACCTTTGAAAAACTGCTAAGAGACCAGAGCCTTTAGCCTGGAGGAGGGCCAATTCAGACATCTCACCAGGTACTTATAGGACTATGAATGGCAGAAAGAGTGACAAACTGATAAAGGAAAACTCAGATTACTAGTGAGAATTCAGTTGTGACAGATAACGCTGATGAATCATGGGGTGAATGGGAAAGATTCATCAAAAGATTGGGTAGGAGCAAGATCCTCTTCACAAAGAGTGGAAATAGAGACTCTGACATAGAGACTCAAGGAGATGCCATGTTTAAGTTTCTTTTCAACTTGAAGATGCTTTGCTTCTATGATCCTCAAGATATCTTAAGATTTAAAAACTGAAACTCCTTACTGTCTTTCCAAAAATTGTGCTTCTTTTCCATCAGTATTCCATTGGGTGGTATCACCCTTTGTCCAACTGTCCAAGCCAGAACCAAAGGGTTACTCTCTCACCATCACCCTAAGCCAAGAAGCAAATCAATTTTTGATTCTGCTCACTGAATGCATGTAAATCACGCAGGCTTTTCCATCCCTTAGTTCAGGCTCTCGCCACTTCCCACATGGGTAAAAAGTCATTACCTGGCTCCCTGAACTCCTATTACACAAGCTTCTCTCTCTGCCACCCACACCCAAGTCACCTTCCACCTGTGGTCAGAATCTTGCTCAAATGCACAAGAGGCATCCAAGCCCAAGTCTCTAAGTGACCTTCCAGGGAATCATAGACTTCTAGTTGCCCCAAAGGCCTATGTGGTATAGGCTCCACAGAGCTAGACAGCCCCTTATCTCACAACCGTCTGTTCCATCTCCTCAAACTGAGAATTTCTACAGCAGTCATTGTTGCACTTTGAGCTTGGGCACAAGGCTGTTCCTCACATTGAACTCCTGGCCTCTCTCACTTTACCGACCCACCGTCGTCACAGTTAGCTCTCACTTTCTCCTCTCTGACAGTCCTGCCTTGTCCTGAAACAAATTAGGCACCCCTCTCACAAGTGCCCACACATTTCCACAATTTTACTTTACTTTCTTTACTAGTCTATAGCTGGAGTCTACTAACTTTTTCTGTAAAGAGCAACATAATAAATATTTTAGGCTTTGCTACCATAAAATCCCTATCACAAATATTCAACACAGACAATGCAAGTGAATGGACATGGCCAAACTGCAATAAAATGTTATTAACAAAAGCAAGAAGCAGACTAGTGGTCTGTGAACCTCAGGTCCTCGACCTCCTGTCTATAGGAAAGCCACAGAGTATCGGGAACAGTGCTATTTCAATTTGTGTTTCACGGAATCCCGCAGGACTGAAAGGGTGGCTTGATTTAGGCAGAGTTCATCCCTTTTTCCGAATTATTTGAACACAGTTCAAATAGTTACTTTGTGTCTTTCTGGTACTTTAGAACTTTATAAGATCATATTGGAAGAGATTTCATACTTTTTAATACAATGAATAACTGTTTCCTGATTAAAGAAAAAAATGAGTACCACAGTTTACCTAAAAATAGCTGGGAATAAAATTTTAAAAAATAATAAGAACTTTAAGTTTATGGTGACAAATGTTCCTGTATAAAAACCAAGGTGTATAGTGCACAGTGCTTCATTTAGGGTCTAGAAAATGCTGGGCTAAAGGCCACAAAGAGCAGAGTGGCACAGCCCACACCATGCGGTGCCCCAGACAGCATTCAAATGAACCTAAAAGGCCTGGAAGGACTCTGTAAACTGAGTCAGATGACGTGAAATCCTAATGCCAAAACTCAGTTGGTATAAGACATGATCTGTCTTCATTGTACCCTGTCCACACAGCCTTGTCCCAAAGGACCAGGAGCCTTCCCGGTAAAGTGCCACAGGAGCCACAGGAAGCAGCAACTCTGTCCATGAGCGCTTGGTTAGCCAAGTCCCCAGTGGGTTTCAAAACATCTTTCCAGAATGTTTCATTAGAGTGATGACTGCTACTATATATCATCAATTATTATTTCCTGTGCCCAACGGATCAAATAAAACCGCTTGCACTTTAATAAATCTTGGCTCCACCTGAGCACATGTAGACTTGCTCTTGGGAAAAAGGGGGTGGTCTTGGTAGACAGGTGGGCTGGGTGGATGGTCAGGCACTGGGCAGTGACAGGAGAGGGCCTGGCGGGGGGTTTGCTTAGACAAATTTTCAAGTAAATCCATTTGATGGTGCACTGGACACACATGCAGTTGGATGAACATTTTTAGTACTCAAGAGAAGTAGACAATAAGGACTTGTTTTAAGACTTTGAATCACACACACACAAATACAATTAGCAACTTTATCAGTCAGTCGAAAGTGCAGAAAGTTATTTTCATATCCACTTAGAGAGTTGTCATGAAATTCAATTTTTGCTTAAAGAGGTTAACTTAGTATATACTACGTCTCCATAGATCAGGGCATATTTCTGAAAATCAGTTTTGCAAATCATATTAAAAACCTTTTTTCTTTTTTTCCTCTTTGATTTAAAAGACCTTTATGCACAAAGAGGCAGTATGGATTCCTCATGTAAGAGAAACACTGTGATTACATCCTACTTTGTGAGAGAATTCTCTAGGCCCTAAAATACTTTCTGTGAGCTTCACCGACTGAACTGACCACTCTGAGGGGCTGTGGCCACTGACCCTGCTGCCCATGGGCTGTCCCAAAGGTGGTAGGCACTGGGGCCCACCTCTGAGGGAACATCTTTAATCCTTTCCCAATACCCAGATTCAGGATTCTAGAGTTTCCTGCAGTTATAATTTATTGATGATGTCAGTTTCTGAGGCAAGACAATTTCAAAATCTGAAAATCAGAACTGAGAGTTTTTGACTAAATTCTTTGAATCTCATTTTCTCTACAAATGACTAGACTATGAATATATGAGCATGAACATCTATTTTAAAAAATCAAGATCTCATGAGTCAATATTCCACATACTGGAAATTGATAGCTTTCTAATAATACATGGCTAAATTGCATTTGTAACTTGTAGTTTATTGAACAGGATGTGGGATTCCAATTAGTGTCAAAATTGGAATAGATTTACTCCACAAAATACTGTCAGTTGTGAGTCAAGATGTTTCCCGTGTTTGAATGTGTGAGAGTGTCAGAAGTGTGCTCATTAATTCAACAAAAACTCACTGTGCTCCTACCACAGGGAAGGAATGAAGCTATACACGCCACATCCAAAAAACCCTTTGTGTTATGCCTACGCCACCCCTTTAGTCAAAATAACTTAAAAGACAGAATGACTAATAATCTAACTTGAATAATTTTGCAATGCTTGGCAATTTTAACGTTATTCTGGTAAAAACTGTGTTGATGTAATGTTGGTTTATAACATGACACAGGTTTCAGGTGAACAAAATTATAAATCAAGACCCGGGGGCTTTGATGGCGGGGGCAGTATGAGAACACACATTTGCAGAGGTGTGAACCTATACCCCTGAAACATGCATAGTATTGACAGTCAACATTACCACTATTAATATAATTTTAAAATAAAAAAATCATTCTAACTAAAAAAAAAAATAAATCAACATCTGTATATATCACATTAGTATCGCCACCAAAAGTTTAGTTTCCATCTTTTATCATATAATTTCCCCATTTACCCATTCACTTCCCCCTTTCCTTCTTGTAACCATCTTTCTCAGTGAACTAGTCAGCATGTGGTAACAGTGTGTCTCTCCATTTTTTATTATGTTGAGGACATCATTAGAAATCCCTGAAGCACCAACCTTTCTCAAAAGAAGTTACTTTCTGTTTCCCCTGTAGAAAGGAGTATGGGTTAAATATTAACTGACCACAAATGATTTTCAGTTACTAGTCTTCAATAATTCATTATTTCTTTTGAGTATTCTATTGTTTTTGCACAACGGTAGAATTTTTAATGTATTTGTACTTGTCAACATTTATAGTCATTGCTAATTATAGCCGCATAAAGAGTATTCTGTAAGAATTAAGTAGTTTGGGACATACAACAGGAAAATCGGTGAGCATGTTATTTGAAAGGAGAGATGGTTTAAAATTTTCTTGTTTACAACGTAAATATAATTTTCCTCTATAAAATGGATATCAGGAAAAGAGAAGGGACGAGAGGTGGTGCACTTTTCCATAACTCATTTGTTATAATTCTACTGTCAAAATATTGAAAACAGGCATTCGAAATACCTGGAATCGCCTTACCGGTCCATGAGGCCACAAGTGTCTATCTGGAGGTCATGGAAACTCCCCAGCGCCCCCTGCTGCACCAAAATGGGATCCACTGCCTTGTTGTCAAAGGAGATGAGCCTCAGACATCCCTGAAATGCCCCCAGCGGACTCCCACAGCCTGGGTCACTGTCAGGGCAGCCTGAACACAGGACATGGAGACACACACAGGAGAAAATAAGTCATGTTAAAAAAAATGCATATTATTTATTATAGGAAATAATGGCTGAATACTATTCCATTGCACATACCCCATATTTTCTTTATGCATTCATCTATTAATGGACACAGGTTGTTTCAAAATCTTGACTATCATAAATAATGTTGCAATAAGCATGAGGGTATAGCTATCTTTTCAAGTTAGTACTTTTATTTTCTTTGGCTATAAAATTAAAAATTGAATTGTTAGATTACATAGTTCTATTTTCAATTTTTTGAGAAAACTACATTTTGTTTTCCGGGGTCATTGCACCAACTTACATTCACACTGATAGGGCACAAGGGTTTCTTCTTCTCCACATTTTCACCAAGACTGTTATTTCTTCTCTGTTTGATAACACTGGTCAACAAATTTTTACAAAAATCATGTTACTGAAATAAAATCAGTCATTTCCTATCAATTTGTGCTCAACATGAATATGACAGTGAAATTCTAATTTTGGCTCTAGTTTTTTTCTAATCTGTAATAAATTGATGTTTACATCACAAAATGCATGCCAATAGTAACACACCTGTGATTAATACCTGTAAAAAATCAAGTCATAGGCTACTTCTTAGATTTCTTCTTTTGTCTCTTGTACAGCTGTTCAGGAATAGAACAGATGGAAGACGGTTCGCATTGTGCAAAGGCACAGCCTTAAGACTCAGTTTCAAAGAGTCTAGAAATAGTCTCCATTCTTGTGGGTCATAAGTGATTTCTAAGGCATTTATGAGGCCCACAATATCGGTTCAGAATACCAGAGTACTTTTCTTTCTGAAGAAAGGCTCCAACTGCTGGTGGCACTTTCAATAGAAAGTAATTTTGATATCGTCTTCTAGAAGATTCCATTGTTCGAGTCTTGATCCTAGAAATTCTGCCTTGTTCCTGGATGAGTCCAAATCATGAACCAGGTCATTTAGTTCTTCCTGTATTAGTCTATGTGGGGTTGATGATCCACCACAGTGAAAATGTGGATCACTGCATGCTGACGGAACAAGAGAAGAACAGGTTGGCTCACCCTGGTCCCTCACCATGTGGAACTGGTCTCAATGTACATGGAATGTTTGGGTAGACTATTCTTGACTTCTTTTGCTTCATTATTCTGCCATAAAGAGGAGTAACCAAGCAGAAGTAACAGTCTTTTATGTGGTTGTTTGGCTCTCTCCACACCATGGGGACTGCAAACGACATTGATGGTCTTTTTCCACTGAACCACTCTGAAAGCTGTGTTGTACATGTAGCACAGCACAGATGCGGGGCCCAAGGCTTGTCATGGTCACCAACCTTGCATCCGAAGTAAAGATGATGAACCTTCTTCACTTAAGAAGTGATACTTTTTTTCTGGTTGACAAATATCACTTCTCCACAAATAGAGCAGACATTCTCCACACTATTAACGCATTACTGTTCTGTAGCATTACTGTTCTGTATTGTGCCTAAATGGATAAAATAATAACAGTTCTGTGGAACAGTAGCTTCAATGCTCTCACACAAATTCTGAAATATTTTCAATGCTCAACCTTTCCAACAGGGCTTTATATAGTGCACTGCTGACGTCAGCTTACTTCAGCAGTCACCTGGCAGTAGCATTGCATTGCATCAGAAAATGATGCAATCAACTCTGGATGATGTGTGCATGATGGTATTATACAATGTGATGCAGTGTCACACCATTCTAGGCTGATTTAGGATGTTGTTGCTGTCTGACTGGATAAATTTACATGGTGAAACATATTAAATGAATTATATGAAATATCTTCAAAATGAGAGCTAATAAAAATTTTCAGGGTTATAAAAAATTTTCAGGTTCAGCACACCAAGATACTACAGATTAGGGTCTTTTTAAGTCAGTAATGATCTCACTGTTGACCAGTGTAATAGCTATTTTAATAGGCATGATGTGACATCTCATTGTGATTTGACCTGCATTCCCCTGACGATTAGTGCTATTAACATGTACTTTTCATATACATGTTGGCCATCTGTATGTATTCTTCGGAAAACTGAGTGTCAAATCTTCTGCCCATTTTTAAGTAAGATTGACTTTTCGTTGCTGTGATTAAGATGCATGAGTTATTAATATGTTTTGGATATTATCCATTGTCCAGCTATATGATTCACAAATATTTCCTCCCAATTCAGTATGTTGCTTTTTCATTTTGTTGACAGTTTCCTTTGCCACACAGAAGCATTTTAGTTTCTTATTTTCCTACTTGTTTATTTTTGCTCTGGTTGATTTTGTTTTGGTTTGAGATTTAAAAAGCCATCACTGAGACATGTCAAGGAGCTTACTACTTGAGTTTCCTTCTAGGAATTTAATGGTTTCTAGACTTACATTCAAGTCTTTAATCCATTTAGAGTTAATTTTTATGCATGGTGTAAGACCCTGGTGGAGTTTCATTCTGCATGTGGCTGTTTGCTCAATGCCATTTATTAAAGAGACTGTTCTTTTCCTGTTGTACATTGTGCTTTGTCATAAATTAACTAACCATATATGTTTGGGTTTATTTCTGGGTTCATTATTCTGTTCCATTCATCTATATATTTGTTATTATGCCAGTATGATATTGTTTGGATTACTACTGCTTTATAATATAGTTTAAAATTAGGGAATGGGATGCCTCCAGCTTTGTTCTTTCTTAAGATTGCTTTGGCTCTTCACCGTGTTATGTGGTGCCATATAAATGCTAATACTTTTTTCTATTTTTATGGAAAATGTTATTGGAATTTTGATAGAGATCACACTGAACCTGTAGATTGTTTATGTAGAATGGACATTTTAACAATATTAATTCTTCCAATTCATGAATATAGAATAGTTTTCACTTATTTGCATCTTCTTCAATTTCTTTCACTAATATTTTATTGTTTTCAATATAGAGATCTTTCAGCTTCTTGAATAAAGTCATTCCTATATGTTTTATTCTTTTTGATGCAACTATAGGAATAATTTTTTTCTCATTTTTTCTTACAGTTCATTATTAGTCTATAGAAATACAACAGGCTTTTGTGAATTGATTTTACACCCTGAAACTTTACTGAATTTATTATTCCTAGTAGTTTTTGTTGGAGTCTAGAGTTTTGTACATGTAACCTGATGTCATATTGAAATACTGATAGTTCTACTTCCTCCTTTCAATTCATGTTTATTTATGTTGGCTAATCGCTCTAGCTAAGACTTCTACTACTACATTGAATAAAATTAGCAAAACTAGGCATCATTGTCTTCTTCTTGATTTTAGAGGAAAAGTTTTCAGCTTTTCAACATAAGTATACTTCACTGTTTTGCCTTATAAAGTTTCATTTATATCATTTCCAGAAGAATAGTTTTCGTTTAACTTATTAATCATTCATCTTTTTGCTTTGTATTTCCCAGTCATGCAAATATGGAATTCCTATGTTAGTAGTTACAGCATGGGTTTTGAGTTTATTTCATGAGTTTCTTATTTTTAAAATCAAATTGAAGAAACAATCTTACAAATATTTTACTCATTGTACTTGTGTGGTTTTCACTCATCCTGTTTTGCACTTTCATCCTGGTGCCACTGATATACACACTTTTAAGGAGCAGCAACTGAGGTTCAACCTGCATAATGCATGCTCACTTTCTATTTAAGGATTTTTGAAGGAAAAGAGTACATTACACCTCAAGCTATGATCTTTGGCATGAGGATTAATTTGAGCTGGCTATTAAGAAATATCAGACACAGAGAAAAGCTCTGAAAAACAAGAAGTTACCCTTTTATAAGACAAAATTACAACAATAAGGGGAATCTCTATTTGTAACTCCATCTCTCTGCACCACAAAGATGAGGGTGATCAAACACCTAGAAACCTTTATCAACGGAGAAGCTGTGGATTTAAGTTTTAAAATAGTCACACCCTTGTTTACTGGCTTGTCTCACCCCCAACATCTTTTGTCTTTAGTTGGAGTTGGTATTTAAAGCAGTAACTTAGGTCATGTGGGGAGTTACTCAGTGTTCCTGGGTATGTCCCATGCATACAGGAGATACATAGTAAGTAAACTTATGTTTGTTTTTCTCCTGTTAATCTGTTTTTTTTTTTATTACAGGGAAGTCTCAACCAAAAAAAACCTAGAAGGATAGAAGGAATTTTATTTTTCTACCCTACATTTCCATAAAATGCATATAGTTTATTTTTACTTTTCTTTCCATGTGTGAAAAGTTGACCTGAGTGGAGTCATCTTAAAAAATGAAGCCAGGGCAGTTGCTACAGAGAAACAACTTCACTCAGTTTAATTGAATTAGGTCAGATCTTTGGACTGTCCCTCCCCAAATGGTTTATGTTTTAAGAAATCAAGAAAACAAATATTTGAGAAATCATTAGAATCAGTAACACTGATAATTATGTCTCAGGATAGAATCAGTAATCAATTATGTATGGTCAAGAATAGTTTGTTTGTTAGCACCAATTATTCCTTTTTAAGCCATTTACCTTATGTATTCTTTTCTTTCCATAAAAAACTTTAACACTTTTGTTTCTCCTTGGGACACTATTTGGGTTTCTATCTGACTCTGTGCTTTTCCTTAAAGTCACTTCCTATACTTTTAGGCTAAAAAGTTACCGAGACTTTAGAGCTTTATATTCTTCACGAACACTAATGAAAACAAGCCAAGGTTTCCATCAGGTCAAAAACATTGTTGAGCACAATGGAACCTCACAAATTCACTTCTCAGTGATGATGTTTTTCAAACTAGATGTGACAACATAAAAACTACAGCTTCCTTTTTTTTTAAGATTTATTTATTTATGCATACAAGCTGGGGTACAGGCCAGAGGCATGGGGTGGCGAGAGGGTTCACCAGAGACAAGGTGGGGAGCAGAACTGGCAGATGGACAGAAACACACTGATGAGGGGAGCAGCGGGCGAAGCAAGAGAGGTCTGCTTTGCCATGTGGGATTCTCCCTGGCCGGGGGTCGAACTCAGATCACAGCTGCCTATAGCTCCACAGTGCAGCGCTTAAACCCTGCAACACCAGGGAGGCCCTACAGCTTCCTTTTAAGGATTTATTTCTTTTATAGATCTCTTGATTTGTGTGAAGAAGTGCATATTTCAGTTTGTAAGTGAATTTCTGAAGGGTTGAATATATTTGGAAGACACATGATGTATCTTTGCAGGTGACTTCTTTCAACACTTAGCAACTAAGGACACTAGGATATGGGAGAGGGAATATTACATTAATAAAATAGCTTTGTGGAATCATTCTTGTTCCTTTTCTGTTTCCCTTCCTTTTCACTAGACCACACACCTCAAACTCATTTATTTCTTTTAGGAATGAAACTAAACCAAATTCAGTGAGCCAGGTGGAAATCTTTCTGAAAGTGAAAGTGTAATAAAGCAACTATCAAGTCACTTAAGTGTTTCACCTGTGCAGTTATGAGAAAGGTCAAGAAACAAGTGGGACCAGGACCCAAAATAAGCTCAGCCCAGGAGAGGCTTAGGCATCCTTGTGGAAGATTACCCCAAACCCTGGTGCTGGAATGACAGAGGCTCCTTCGTTGATGACCTGATTTGTGAGGGAAAGTCTAAGTGATTCTTGATGCTAAATTAATGAAACATATCAATCATGACTGAGGAAGTCAGGGGTTAAGTACCTCTGAGGATAGCAGAAATTGTCACTTTATGTCACCACAGCAGAAGAGGTCATCAGGTGAGACTTCATTACAGAGTTATAGATCCCCTGGCCTGCTAATGTTTCACACAACACCCGTGGGCGATTCTGACCATAAATTACTATTCCCTAACTTAGTGGTACAAGTATGCTATAAAATAGTGCCAAGATTTCCTAAAAAGGAATTTATTCAGGGCTTGGCATTCTACTAACCTTAACAGCAGGCACCAAAAATCTGTGTGCAATATACTCTGCTGAAATTGCTGTGAGAACAATTTACAAAAAAGCTCAGACTGAGAAAAAGCATGAAAGGAAAAAGAGCTACCTGTGCCACAGAGTTCTGATAGGAAATACAAAAAGTGCTATTTTTCAGTGGGCGCCTCTAATAGTAAGAGCCACACTCTGACACTGCCAGACCAGGCTTCCACGGAACCAGAGACCCTGGTTCATTCCGCACCCTGTCATAATTTTGGATAAAGTGTCCTGGTTTGGACAATAAATTATATGGTCACTCCAACTTTAACATCAAGACATACCAGTGTACATTAATGCTAAAACATTGCAATAAAATTTGACTGAAGATATCATAACACAGTAATTGGGAACTAGATGATGAAATTGCATCAGGAAGTGATGGGGAAGGAGGACTGGTGAGAGTGACAGCATTTGAGTGTTATTTTCCTTGAAAACCCAAATATCATAAACTGGTTTTCACAAGAGGACCCAGGGACACATTTTATTAGTTCAAAAGTTGCTACAGAGCAAGGATTAGATAAAGTGAATTATCTTGTCAACATCCGCTACTAATGTACACCAACTAAGAAGCTTATGTGTCCCTCTTTTTTACATTTTTTTGGTATTTATTCATATATATTTTACACCATTGTTCATTTTTGTATAATATTTGCTTTCTTTTCCCAGGTGTAGTCCCCTAGAATTTCCATCACCAGTTCCCCTGTGCACCATCACCACAGTCCCTTGCGCTCTTCCTGCCCTTGTTTTGATTCCTCTCCCTTCTCCTCCCACTGTTCCTCTTTACCCAGAACAGATTTGAAAAGTCTAGGGACCATGGAGTCATCAAGGTACTGAGCAAAGGAGTCTTTACCTGCTCAGAAAACTTGCAAATATAGCAAATTTACTGAGAACCAGAACTTCATGTGTACTGCTCCTTAGGCCTGCCTGTTCTGGTTTTCCTTAAATACAAATAATATGCACCTTTTTATTTAACATCAGTAAACTGATGTGTTTTGCTTCTGTTTGTTTTAGCCTGGTGAAGACATAGCTTGAGCTTTTTAAGTAGCATAAATGTTTTCTCTAGGGGAAAAAATAAAGGATGCTGTTTAGTTAGTATAAAATGTAGAATTGACAAAGTTAGTTTGACTCAGTGACTGAAACTGTTTTGCAGAAATCAACTGAGTGTTTACAGCTATGCTTAGAAAGGTTACTCTGAACTTAAACAGAAGGTAGGAATAAAGGGCTGTGATTCCAAATTCACAAACTACCTTTGCTACTCAGTGTCAACATACAATTACAAAAGAACAGTGAAATTGTCTTGGAAAAGAGTCATCATGCTCTCTCATGCATTGTTTCCACTCACTTCAGAGACATTGTTGCTTATTGGAAACTATATTACTAGACCATTCCCTGCATATCAATGCAATTTTATGATAATAAATGAAAAATGTCTACTATGCCTTTTTCAACACTTTGGCTCCAGATGGTTAGGGACCTTTCATGGATACTAGTGGATTCAAATACTGAGTCTGTGTGCACACCCATCATCCTACGGTGGGTTCCTGAACATTCATTCAACTTAACATCTGGAGTATGCCACTAAAGCCACAGCACATGACTGTTGTCTTACTCAGTTAACTATGCATATTAGAAAAGTCAGTTTGTATATAAGGATTATTTTATTCTAATGCATTTTTTTTTATTTAGGTAACATTGGTTTACAATAGTCTTTGTGTTTCAGAGGTACAGAATCTCCCCCTTCAGGTGTTGTTACCATACCACAGCCACCACCCAAATGCCCACAGTCCATTGTGTTTGCTCCCCTCTTTGTTCTCACTTCTCCCCTCTCCCCCTGCCCAACAGACTCAATTCTACATTCAGATTTCTAGGATTTGTTACTAGTTTAGCTTTACTGACCTTTTTTTTCAGTTTCTCTACATTCCATATATAAGTGACACAACCCAGTATTTGTCTTTCTCCTTCTGACATATATCACTGAACATAATGCTCTCGAGTTCCATCCATGTTATCACAAATTACAAGAGTTAACGATTTTTAAGAGTTGAGTAACATTGTATATATACACCACATTTTCCTGATCCACTCATCTGTTTTGGGGCACATAGGTCAGTTATATTTCTGTAGTTTGGCTATTGTAAATAATGTTGCAGTGAATACAGAAGTGCGACCGTCCTTTCAAATTAGTGTTTTGTATTCTTCAGACAGATATCTAGGAGTGGAATTGTTGAATCATATGGTAGATTCACATAAGGATAACTTTAAAATCACTGGCAAGGAATATATATAACATTTTATAATAGCAATTGGATACAATCAAAATGACTATCAATCATAAAATGGAACAACAGAATAGATAAGTAAAATGTGGTTTGATATGCATCAAAAACCATACAGCAGCAAAAATTATTAACTTTACCTATTCATATTCATACGATTGGATCTCAAAAACAAGCAAGTCACAGAATATTCAGGCAGTATTACCCTTTATAAAGTTAAAAAACAAGGCAACATAAAACAGTGCATCATTTAAATCTACCTACATAGATGGTAGATGCTAAAGAAAAGCAGTAAAAATTTAGTTTTAAAAAATGCAGGATAATAATTCCTTGAGGGAATGAGAATTTGAAGGAGCAAGGGAAGTTTCAAAAATATTGTCATAACTCTGAAAAAAAACTGCTTCTTCTTACAGATGAGGAACTGCACCCACATATATTCTTTTAAGAAACACTAGTAGTGTCTTTTTAAATATATGAATATGTTCTATTTCATAGCAACAACTGATTCTTATCTCATTAGCATGTAAATATTTATGGAAAGTATCCACTTTCAGGCAGTTATACAGTTCACATTCTGAACACGTAGAAGGTTCAAATATGAAAGATGATTATGTGATTTGAAAAGTATTTTTTACTTTTTTTGAAAAGTATCTTATTTTATATCATTAAACAATATAGCAAGGTTTTTCTTCCTTTACCTTTGAGTGCTTTGAAATCTTTTACCTTATAAAGTACAGCACTTGGGTAAATTCTTTATTTGGTTTTGAAGGAATTTGTTCCGCCTTAGAGCCATGAAATCCATCATAAGTGTAAAGGTTTAAAAAACTATCTGGGTCAGAAATGCACCGCATTTAGAAGCAAGGAGGGAGAGCAATCAGATATTTTGAGGTTGCTGGCACTATTTTACCCTTCACAGTAAAGGCTGCTTTGGGGGATTTGAAAGACTAAACGCCCTGATTCATGGTTTGTTTGCTTATTGTCAATTCTTAGGGGGAATGTTATGCTTTCTTGTTGGGCTGTCACACTCTCTCCACCATACTCCCAAACTTATTTTAAAAAGAAACAAATAAAAAATGCTAAATAGGAGTATGTCAAGGAGTGCCTTGAGTTAAAATTAGAAATGAGTGTTACTATTGATGTTCTAAAGTCCCCAAGGCTCAGGTCTGTTGACTCAAATGTCCCAGAAACAGAAACACATCATGCTCATAAATATCTCCCTCCCTGGCTAAAAGGGTCGTGGATAGACTCATTCAAAGAATCTTACAGGCAAGATTCCATATACTAGAGTTGAGCAGCAATAGCTTGGTACTGTCTTAGAAAGATGCATCACCATCAGCAATGTGTGAAATAGTAATAGTCATTAAATCAGACTCTTGCTCCATTGTCTATCATGGTGCCATTTTGTACAGACTGTGGGAATAGAATATTTCTTTAAAGTACAACAAACACCTGAGGGTCTTGTGAAATGCAGAGTCTGGTTCTGGGGCTCAGGGATGGCAGAGCTGTCTCTCTGCCAGGCTTCCAGGTGATGGTGTCCGTGCTGCCCACTGTCCACACTGAGCAGTCTGACTCCTGACAGAAGAATAGCCAATACACAGAAAGGAACACTGACACACAGCAATAAAATTTGCACTCAGAATCTGAAGAAAAGGTTGTAAAGGGCATTTGGCATTAGGAAAACTCCCTATAGCAAAATATCGAAGGTGAGAAATGAAGAATAATGATCCTCAACATTGTCTGCACATAAAGTCACCTAGAGAACATGGCAAATCCTGTTGCCCAGAAGCAGTTAAGTGAGAATCTGTGGGGAAGCGCCAGGCATTTTGAAACTTTTGGGGTGACTGCAACAGGCAGCCATTGTTGAAAACAAGTGTCAAATTTAAAACAAATGTTATTATATGCACACTTAAATTGGATCACCTAGAAGACTTGCATGCTACACTGCAATTTATCATCTTTGTCCACGCAACATTACCATTAACTATAACTGAAGACAGAAATAATTCTTCAGTATTAATTTTCACTTAAAAATGTTGGTTGATTAGAAGCAGGAGTTGAAGAAATAAAGATGGTTTGATTACCTATGAAGCCCCTTCTTTTCACTTACCCCCAAATAATAGGTGTCACCCGAATCAATCTGCCCTTGCAGGGTTACCTATGAAGCCCCTTCTTTTCACTTACCCCCCAAATAATAGGTGTCACCCGAATCAATCTGCCCTTGCAGGGTATGAGTCATGGATGCTGCATCACTATCCACCATCACAATCAGTTGAGTCCCTTTAGAGGACAAGGACACAGAATGCCATTGCCCATCATTTAGTGCAGCACCTGGAGGTAAACAAAATGGGTTAAAAGAGACTCCTGTAGACGACTCCAAACAAAGCAAGTTCTTTAAAATAACAAAATGCATATCTTGGACCACTGCCAAAGACTATCATGAACTTACCAGCTTTTGAACCACCTGCCAAAGATACCATGTATTCACTTGATTTTCAATTATGTGCCAACTTTCACCATGAACTCACCTGGTCTTGGATCAAATGCCAAAGGCACCATGAACTTCATCTGAAATTTAAGCAGGTTAGGTAGCTGTTTGAACAATGGGAAATAGCCTGCAGGACAGGTGGGGCCCTCAGAGAGACAGAGAGGGGCAGAGGGCAGATGTGGGCTTGTCCTAGGAGGGTCTACAGAAGTAACAGGGCACACTGGTGACAGTTATCTAGGGGCAAAGTGTTACCCATAGCATTGGGGAGATAGGCCTGTTGAGTGTACTTTGTGGGTACAGAGAGTCCACCACAACCATGGACTAGCCTTTCTGTTTCCTATCTATTTTATTATTTTTTATAATGTAAATTTTATTTATGTATTTTTAATTGAGGTAATATTTGGATACCCCCACCAGGTATTGCTACTATAGTCTGCTTCTCATTTATGTTCTAACAAAAGTTTTTATGTTCCATTGGAAATATTATGGTCTACATGCCCCCTTCACAGGCTATTTCATTTTCTTATCACTCAATTTAAATCGGAAAATTACAGAGAGTAAGGAAAGAAATCAGAACAAAAGGGGCAGTGAAGAAACAAGAGTGGAGATTCCAAACATTTGGCATCAGAAAATGGAGTATTATTTACTGCCAGTCCTGAGGCCTCACGAAAATAGAATTTCCACAGCTGACCCTGAACAACCCTGGAATAACAAATTTACAGTGACACGGCATGGGTCATATTGCAGTTATCTAGATAATATTTAGAGATGTTGAAAAGTACAGGTATTTTCTAAAATAAGTTATATAAATAAAAGCTTTTTGCTTTTGTATAGGACCATTATACTAATTTTGATAGACTATTAAAAATACATTGTTAGCCTTTAGGAACAATTTAAATATTAATAAAACTTGAACATTAATTTAACAAAACGTAAAGTTAAAAAAGCATTGCATTAAAGTGTGCGTGTGTGTGTGTGTGTGTGTGTGTGTGTGTGTGTGTGTATACACACCCTCGAACACTGTATAAAAATGGAAGACTGGCAGGATATATTCTTAAATAGTAACCTTAATTCCTGGACAAAGTGTGTTTGCTTCATTTTATGTCACTTTTTTTTAAATATATATTTTCATTGTTATTTATGTCTTTTACATTTTATATTCCCCTTGGGTAGCCCACCACCAGTTCACCCGTGATCCATCTCCATGGTCCCCTGTGTTCTTTTCTATTCCATTTTGTGCCCTTTTCCTCCCCTCCCTCC